>CAUDMG010001058.1:0-5000 GCA_958450375.1 Homarus gammarus
TGAGCTGTAAAAGTGTTCGGGGAACAACGTAGTCAGGTGTGGCCTTGTTGCAGCCAGTCTTGGCAAGGCCATCTTCTGCCTCATTCCCCAAGATACCGACATGACTGGGCATCCATAGGAATGTCACAGGACGGCCTGCATCCTGAAGTGTGGATGTTAACCCTCGTATTCGGAGGATGAGGTCCTTATTTTCCCCTGATCCAAATGCGATCCCGTCGAGAGCAGACCTGGAATCGCAGCAGACAAGCAAGGGGCAGAAACCATCTGCTTCTTCCTCAGCAAGAAGGGCAGCAAGGAGGGCTATTAGTTCCGCCTGAGTGGAGGATGCCCCGTCAGAAACTCTGAGAGACAGTTTGATAGGCTCAGGGGCATCAGGACGGGAGATGTAGACACCAGCCCCGGCCCTACCTGTAGTGGGGTCAACAGAACCATAAGTGTAGAGGACGACCCTACCTGGGGACCAGTGGGCGATCCTGGAGAGGTGGTATTTGCAGAGAATAACAGGGTTCACCTGGGATTTCGGGAGCGGTCCACTGAAGGCAATCACTTCAGGTTGAAAATTGAAAATAAATTTACTGTAGCATACTGTAATTATTTCTTCCAATTTTCTAATTTGCTTTGCGGATAAGCAAGGTATGCTTTGCGAATATAGGTACTGTACTAAGTATAGAATATGCCTGTTAAAATATAAATTGCGAATAAGCAGGCTTGTGAATAACGAGGTACTGTATTACTGAATGCGCATCTATTTTACATAAAAATATGATGTATCAAATGCAAGATGCTTACGTTTCAATTGAAAAGTGCAATAAAAGCAATTATGCTTGAGATAAAGCAAACAAATATAATAATATATTGTCATAGCACATATGACCCAAATGATATCTTCTTATCCACCACCAGCAAAACTTCGCCCAGCAGCGGGGAATGTATGGAACAGCTCCACTCCCTGCTTTAACTTAAAATTTGAATTACCTCTCTAATTTTATGAATTTACACACCCTCACAGATGAGTCACAGACATGGGGGCTCGGAGCAGTATAGTCACCTCTCGCTTTACACGGATTTAATTAGCATGTTCTTAAAACAACACTAGCATTAAATTAACACCTATTTTTTAAATAACACGGTTTTCAAAAGAGCACCATAGTTCTGTGGGGTACTAGATATTGGTTCACACTCAGAATGGGATGGAGAAAGGAAACTCACAATGTGCTCTCTGTATACATGTTGTATTGGATGTACAATGCAGCTTGGTGCTGGTAAGGCAGCATGGTTACAAGCGTTGAGTAGAGAGAGCTGGTTGGTGAGGGTGCTCAGAGGAGGACCAGCTTGTGGGTCGCCATGCTCGCCGGCGGGAGCGAGGGCCTCCAGGCAGGAGCAGAGGAGGAGGAGGTGTTGCTTGCTGGTGGCTGTGGGTAGTAAGAGGTAAGTCACCACGAGGTGAGGTCTTATATAGCGGGGGTAGGCATGGCTTAATAGTTGACCTCAGTCGTGTAAGGCGGCGCTGGTTGCTAACCTAGACCACGAGGCATACACTGGGGAATTCGAGGATCGGCTAGTCAGCGACAAACGGCGTTTATAGGGGAGGAATCCACTACAATACTCCCCCCTTCCCTCCAGGCAGTGTAGGAGACTTGTTGTCTGCAGGGTTGCATTCCACATGTGAGGCAGAACGGACGGTGCATGCCACATGTGAGACATAACGGCGAGGGCGTGGATGAGCCGGCCGCTAGGGGGGGTGGGGGGCAATTCTGTCTAGATACACGAGATCTGTGGGAGAAGAGGGAGAAGGAGGGTTGTGGAGGCGATGAATGTTGTGCTTCCCTCGCGACAGGTACAGAGTCGTCAGATGCGCCTGCTGGGGTGTATGGGTCTGGGTCAGGAGCAGGGGCTGCATCAGGAAGAGGGTCCATGACAGCACTGGGGTGCATGGCAGCAGTAGAGTCCACGACAGCAGCAGGGTGTAGGACAGTAGCAGGGAGTACCTGAGGGAGAAAAAAAAAGGGTGTGTGGGGCCGCTCAGGCGCATGGGCTGCGTCGGGAGCAGGGGCTGCCAGGCAGGAGCGGAGGAGGGTCCACGTCAGGGGGAGGGCCAGGACAGTGGCAGGGGGTACTGCTGGGCCCGGGGGCGTCTGAGGCAGGACGGTGTGTTGGGGTCGGTAGGACGTGGTGCTTGGGGCAGGAAGAGGAACTGGTGTCTGCTAAGAGAAGCAGTGCTGCTCTTGGGTGTTTAACCTGCGGTGTAGAGACAGTAGCTGTAGAGCCAATGAGAGCTGCCTCTGTGTGGATAAGACAGTCTTCCATGTTGCTTGAAGACTGGGAGAGTGATCAGTTTCTCCTCCATCCTGTGTGAGAGCGAATCTCCGGGGGTCACCATTTGTGGGTACGAGATATTTGTTCTCACTCAGGATGGGATGGAGAAAGGAAACTCACAATGTGCTCTCTGTATACATATTGTATTGGATGTACTATGCAGCTTGGTGCTGGGAAGGCAGCATGGTTCCAAGCATTGAGTAGAGAGAGCTGGTTGGTGAGGGTGCTCAGAGGAGGACAGCTTGTGGGTCGCCATGCTCGCCGGCGGGAGCGAGGGCCTCCAGGCAGGAGCAGAGGAGGAGGATGTGTTGCTTGCTGGTGGCCGTAGGTAGAAAGAGAGAGGTCACCACGAGGTGAGGTTTTATATAGCAGAGGTAGGCGTGGCTTAATAGTTGACCTCCGTCATGTAAGGCGGCGCTGGTTGCTGACCTAGACCTCGAGGGCAGGCTGGTGAAGTCGTGGGGTCGGCTAGGCAGCAACAAACAACATTTGTAGGGGAGGAATCCACTACACGCTTACAGTTTCCTTTCTTCCTCGTGACGACGGCGTTGCTCTGTCAGATATAATAGTTTTTCCTCCTCATTTTGCTTTTCTTCTTCCTTTAATTTCCTTGACTCCTCTTCCTGTTTCCTTCATGCTTCTTCCTGGTTTGATAAATTAGAAATGGAGTCACAATCATTTTAAAGAAAAAATACACAGAAAGCTGATGCATATGTAACCTGTCTTTTAAGATACCGTAAACCCTCGATAACTCGGAATTTTATACAACTCAGCATGGATATGTTCTCGGAATGTTTTCTTTTTTTACAGGGATTAGCCCACTATACGCGGTGCCTCGCCAGAGCTGAACTTTCACTTAACGCAGGTTTTTTCCACATATACGCGGTGAGTGTCCGGCTCGAGAGCTATTTTTAGATTCGCCCCACCCGCCACCCTGCCTGACTGACTGTTTTAGCTCATAAAATTCATACAAATTACCCAGCCAGAATATAATTTACATTGCTGGAATTCTTACAATATGATGATCATTTTGAATATAAACATCATAGGTTTTGCATTAGACATACAAATTTTAGATATAAAGTTTATTCTGAGAAAATGTGTTATTTTTTGTGCAAAATATATGACATTTGTATTCAAAATATTCCAGGGCTTTCAAGGAATCCAGCAATGTCAATTATGTTATCCTAACTTTAGTTTGAGGTATTATTTATTACTAAAAGGTAAATATTCTGGTTTTCCCACACATCTGGTGAGACGGTTGGTGGGGGAGGGAGGGACCGACCGACCATCTGTTACAGTGAAGAATATTTTTTTTTTTTTATTAACTGAAGATATTTGTTTTAGCTCATAAAATTCGTACAAATTACCCAGTCAGAATATAATTTACATTGCTGGAATTCTTATAATTTGATGATCATTTTGAATATAAACATCATAGACTTTGCATTAGACATACAAATTTTAGATGTAATGTTTACTCTTGAGTAAATATGTTATCTTTTGTGCAAAATATATGACATTTGTATTCAAAATATTCCTGGTCTTACAAGGAATCCAGCAATGTCAATTATATTATCCTAACTTTAGTTTGAGGAATTATTTATTACTATACCTGGTTTTCCCCCCAAAATTTCTCAGAGGGAAGAGCCAGCGAGAGTGTAGTGCGAGAAGAGGGGGAGGGAGTCGAGTCCATTATTTGAATGGACATTAACTTGGCAACTGTATTTCTCGATTTCTCTCAAGTATTAATTGTGTGCATGTACCACCATAAAATTAAGATGTTATTTTTACTAGAACATAGGTATTGTGTTGGAAAAAGTGGAGTTTGGGGATGGGCCAGTTTCTATTGGAATTAATCCCATATGTTCTGTTGTTCACTTAACGCGGTTTTCACTTAACACGGTACCCTGTGGGTTTTACTGACCGCATTAAGTGGGGTACAACTGTACATTATGTATATTGTGTTGTCAACAGCAAAAATCTCGGCATATCTAGTCACCAGTATCACCTACCATACCTCTGTGTCACCTACCATACTTGTGTCACCTACCATGCCTGTGTCACCTACCAAGCCTGTGTTGCCTACCATACCTCTGTCACCTACCATGCATCTGTGTCACCTACCATGCCCCTGTGTCACCTACCATACACCTGTGTCACCTACAATGATGCTTCATTCTTCGCCTGCAGTGCAGGTAAGTGTTACCCTTTTGGACATTTAGTAATTACCTGTACACACACACACACATATGGGTCGATAATTTTTTATTGTTGAATTTTTGTATGAAGGGGTAAAGTGCCTCGATAAGTCGGAATCTGGGATAACTCGGCAAGGCCAGAGCCCAAATGTGCCGACTTATCGAGGGTTTACTGTATGAGGGCTGCTACTGCCACCATTTATGAGGGCTTGAGCTGCCACCATTTATGAGGGCCTGAATTGTCACCATTTATGAGGGCCTCTGTGTGCCAGTAACAATTCCTTTTACTCTTATACTTATCACCATTGGGAGCGTGACGATAGGAGGCTCGTGGGTAGATGTAATGATAGTATCAAGCAATAGGGAAGAAATAACGGTAAACACTGTAGGTAAATAGTAGACACAGTTATACAAATACAAAGTTTATTTAAACATGAATATGAAATTAGGAGGAAGAATTTGTTTGTACCAACAGACGAAATC
>CAUDMG010001058.1:12500-40000 GCA_958450375.1 Homarus gammarus
AAAGTAAAAGATAATAAATATTTCAGTTTTCATTTGACTCAGATGTAAACATGGTGGAGCTTTTGGTCCAAGAATTCCATTTGTTTATCTGTTTTATGTTAATTTACGACATAATAAGCCAAAAGGACCATTAATCCGGAAGTGATAATTAAGACAACAATTACTCTACATAATGGTAAGTTAAAATACGTAATAAGTTAAGTAAATCAACTAAAATATGAGCGTCGTTGAGATGTGGTTATTATTTTTACTCATTCTCTCCTGATTTGATAATAATTGAGGGATTATGGGGAACTTTTGTCGTGGCCCTCGACATTTGACAGGGTATGGCACAAGTCTTTGCTATCTAAACTTCCCTCTCTCTCCCCCACTTTGTTCTCTCATCTCTAGCTTCCTTGAGAACCGATCCATGGCAGTTGTTGTCCAGGGATCGATCTCTCTACCAGTAGTGGCGTCCCACAGGGTTCTGTTCTCTCACCAACTCTCTGCCTTTTTATCAATGATTTACTTCACACTACAACTAATTCTATCCATTCTTACGCCGATGATTCTACTCTTCACTCTTCCTCCCAACTCTCAAACTAGATCTGTTTCTAGAACTGATATCATTACTTCTATCAACGCTGATCTGTGCAGCATCTCTGAATGGGGAGATACAAACTTGGTTAAGTTCAATAGTAATAAAACTCAATATTTACCAATTACTCTTTGTAAATTAGACGATCTCCCACCAATTACATCTCAGGACGCTATCATCCTCCCAAATTCTGAAATAAATATGTTAGGCCTCACCATTTCCTCCAATATGTCCTGGAAATCACACATCCTTAGTATAACTAAAGCTGCCTCCAGAAAGTTGGGAATGCTGTACAGATGCCGCAGCTACTTCACTCCTGAGCAGTTGCTCCAAGTATATAAGGGATTCATTCGTCCTAACTTGGAGTACTGCTCTCATATCTGGGGTGGCTCTTCTTCTGTCCAACTAATAGATAGGGTGGAATTAAAGGCATTTCGTCTTATTAACTCTCCTCCTTTAGTCGACAATCTCTCTCCCCTTTCTCTTCACTGCAATGTTGCTTCACTCTCTCTCTCTTTTACAGGTAATTTAACAGGCAATGTTCAGGGGATTTGGCATCCTGTGTACCGCCGGCAAGGCCGTGGGTTCGTAACACACGTCTTGCCCGCGGTGCCCACCATTTCTCTGTGGATGTCGGTCACACGAGAATAACCCGTTATAGTACCTCCTTCTTTCCTCACACAGCCAAACTGTGGAATGCTTTGCCTTCTTCTGTGTTTCCATGCTCTTACAATCGGTCTCACTTTAAAAAGCTGGTTTTCCGGCATCTTCGTGGTGTAGATTAATACAGTATAACCTTTTTTTCTATATTTTCAATTTCTTTCCATTCTGTTTTTTGCCCCCCAGGCTCCGTTGTGGGTCGTTTGACCTGTACCCGGGTGGGCTAACTCTCGTAAAAAAAAAAAAAAAAAAAAAAAGGTGACGGAGAAAATGGTAGTTTAAGATAGTTTGGAAAATCTTAGAGAGGGATGAAGATAGGGCAATGGGGCTATAGTTATAGGGGTTAGAAAGGTCACCCTCCTTCTGGATGGGCTGAACCAAGGCATGCTTCCTAGAAGAAGGAAAAGTTTGGGTTTTGGGGCAGAGGCGAGCAAGCACAGGGGCCAGAGCTTCAGAACACGAGGGGGTATTCCATCCGGTCCATGCGCCTTACTCACATCCAACCTGGATAACACACCGGCAACACTGCGAGTGGAGATTATAGGACAGTGCATAGGTTCAGTAGGAGGTGCAGGGGCAGGAGGGATAGAGTGGGAATCGTCTAAGGTGGAATTAGAGGAGAATAAGGTGCCAAAGAGGTTGGCTTTGTCAGAGGGAGAGTTGGTTATAGAGTTATTGGGTCGGAAGAGAGGAGGAAAAGAGGGAGTGCAGAAGTTGTTATAGATGTTTTTGGTTAAGGACCAGAAGGATTTACTAGAGGAAGAATTAGTGAGGAAAGCTGTGAGGTAAGGACAGGTGAGGTGTGCCTCTAGGAAGCTGCTTCCTGTTGACAATAATAATGGGGATTTTTATTGAACAAATGAGCATGTATATACACAAGGCAGGTGTATATACATAAGGCAAGTGTATGTTTTAGCATGTATATTAGGGTGTGTCATATGAGGGAAGATCAGCTAAAACTAATGGCCCATCACTTTTTTGGTAGATTTTAGTGTATATAAACAGAAAATAATTTCAGTTTCAATATTTTGCAACCTTTTGCTAGGTAAATTTTAGCGTGAAATTTATCGAAAATCTAACATACAGCTGCATTAGTGCATTACAATTAAATAGTGAACATTGCTTTCTGACTTCATTCTTTAACAACCCAACTAACAATATTTTTTTCTGTTTCAGATTCTGATGCATTTATAAGTTGATAATATTTGCGATGGCTGCTTGTGTCAGGACGAGGAACCAAAAATCCAGCCATCTCAGTCACTATCTTGGGTCTGGGAGAGAGCTCTTGAAGTCGGAGTTTCCTACATTGAGAGATGCTTTGAGATACGGTGTTTTAATCAGGCAAATCAGTGAAAAGAACCAAAGAACTTACACAAACAAAGACATTGCCAGTGATATGACCAAAGCTGTCTTGGCACAGTACACTCTGGCTAACGCTCAGTTCAAGCCTCCAGTCATAACAAGTCAGAAGAAGATTAGTGAGAGACTGCTAGCCAGTTGAGAAAAGGCAAGAGATATCTCTCTTGGGAGAGGAAAACTTGCAGTTAAGGACAGCTTTGCCAAGCAACTGGACCAGTTATTTGACATAATTACTTGCAAGTGCCCAATTGTTCTCTGTCCTGAGTTTGGATGCGATCGTGACTGTAAATCAGAGGCCCACATCTCCTGCATTTGCAAGCGTGAACTGAAGATTCCTGTGATCGAACTGGCATTTGTCAAAGCACAGAGAGAGAAGACTGGCAGTATAGGGGCTCTCATGATTTCTAGCCAAGATATTCCGGAGTCCAAGAGACAGGAGGCTGCCACAGAGAGACAGAAGAGGAGAAGAGTTGCCGAGGAAAAGAGACTTGAGAAGGCCCAGGGTGAGGTAAAAAAGGCCGATGATTGGAGTCAAGCTGATTCAGAGTTTAATGACTTCCCCATGGCTGATCCGAGTGCTGACCAGGAGAATAGTGACTTTGTCCCTAACCCAGAAAATAATGATCCCAAACCTTCCAGGCATAAGATTCGAAATAGGAAAGATATCCCGAGCATAGCTCTGGCCAGCATGCGACACCACACTGGTCTCAGAGAAACTGCAGAGATAGCAACAGCTGCCTCGATTGACGGTGGTTTGATAACACCTGATGATGTTCACCTGGTGATAGATCATAAAGTAAGGAGAGCTCAGGAGAAACTTGTCAGTAACCTAGAAGAGGAGTTTGATAAGGGGATAAGAGAAAATGGAATCAATTGTTTGTTCTTTGATGGGAGAAGGGATGACACTAAAGTGTTCATGAAAGTTGGAGATTCTGACAAGTTGTTCCCTGCCATGGTGAAAGAGGAACACTACTCCTGCTGCAGTGAACCAGGAGGGAAGTATTTGTGGCATTTCACTCCAGAGAAAGATGACATCAGGAAACCAGCTGAGATAGTGGCAGATAACATTGTGAACTGGCTCAGAGAGAGGAACGTAGACCAGACCCTGCAGGCCATTGGAGGGGACAGCACCAACACGAACACAGGGTGGCAAGGGGGGGTCATACAGTGGATAGAGCGGAAGATTGGGAGGAAGCTGGTCTGGATTGTTTGTGACCTCCACACCAACAAGTTGCCACTCAGACATCTGATCCAGGAGCTGGATGGCAAGACTCTTTCAAACAACAGATGGTCTGGTCCTCTTGGCAAGATGCTGGACTCTGCCACTGAGTTAGAAATAAATCCGAGCTTTGAAAAAATCACAGTTGGCCCTCCACTCGTTGAGCTTGCACATACTGTCATTGACGACCTGAGTACTGACCAGAACTATGGTTACATGATTTGCAGTGCCATCAAAACTGGGGTCATGCCTGATAGACTTGCTTACCTGCAGATAGGTCCAGTCTCACATTCTAGGTGGCTCACAACGGCTCTCAGGTTCTGCAGAATTTGGGTCGCTCATCATAAACTGAAAGGGAACCAGCTTCACAACCTGAGACTTATTGTCCAATTCATCGTGAGTGTCTACTTGCCAAATTGGTTCAACACCAAGGTCAAGTCATCGTTCTCCGAAGGTCGGAGCCATGTTCTCTTCCAGCTTGAGCTCCTGAGGAGTCAGCCAAGGAAGGTTGTTCAGATTGTGGAGCAGACTGTGAGGAGATCTTCCTGGTATGCTCATCCCGAGGCAGTTCTGCAGACAATGCTCTGCAGTAAGGATGAGGAGGAGAGAAGAGTGGCAGTCAAAAGATCTTGGATATGAGACTTATGAGAGGATCTGGGCATGACGAATCAGTTGGTGACGATTCCTTCAGGGTCAGGAAGACTCCTGAAGTCAATCTAGGTGCCAAGACCCTCACTGATCTCATAGATCTGGATAACATCCAGGCTGGCAGTGAGCCCCCTCCAATTGGCAGCCACCAGCTAAGGATAATATGGAAATATCTATACAGGGAATTTTAACCGAAAACTATTAAAAAAACTAGTAACATCTCTTGAACATTGTAAGGTTAGGAAGTCTCTTGTTTTCGTCATGTATTTTATCCTATTTTACATTGAAATACATCACGTTTCAGCAAAACTACTATTTATTTCTGAGAATATATTCATTCAGGCACAGTTTAGGTAAAATATACATGTGCTGTAACATTTTTTTAATTGAAAACGATTCGAAAATCACGTACCCTCTAGCCCTGTTCAAGACTTTCCAGAGGTTCATGGACCATATGCTTCACGACCTCGATTTTGTCACCGTCTACATTGACGACATCCTCGTCGCATCTTCGACGCCTGCCGAGCACCGCCACCACCTACAACTCCTTCTCCAACGCCTGCAGAACAACAACATGAAAGTTCATCCTGCTAAGTGCGTCTTTGGAGCCTCGGCCATCAATTTCCTCGGTCACAGAGTCTCACCCAGTGGCATACAACCCCTACCACAGAAGATAACCGCGATTAGGGAGTTCCCCAAACCTGAAGTGGCGAAGAAACTCCGAGAATTCCTGGGTTTAGTCAACTACTACCACCGCTTCATTGACAAAGCTGCCACCGTCCTAGCCCCCCTACACGACCTTCTCAAGGGACGCCCAAAGAAGTCTCACAAGTCTCTCGTGTGGACTCAAGAGGCGACTACGGCATTCACCACTATCAAACAGCACATCACACGCCTCACCCTCCTGGCCCACCCCGCACCTAACGCCCGGACCACTCTCACAACAGACGCTTCTTCTACTGCAGTGGGCGCCGTCTTACAGCAGGAGATCAACGGAATTTTCATGCCCGTTGCTTTTTTCTCACAACGGCTTCAACCACCACACCTCAAGTACAGCGCTTTTTATTGAGAACTCCTGGCCATATACCTGGCTGTCAAACATTTCCAGCACTTCCTCGAGGCCCGTCAGTTCACCATCTTCACTGATCACAAGCCCCTCGTCCACGCCTTCGCTTCAGCTTCCCAGTCACATACACCTCGTGTCCTGCGCCACTTGGCTTATATCTCGGAGTTCTCCAGCGACGTCCAACACATTAAAGGCAGCCACAACGAGATCGCCGACGCCCGCTCTCGTTGTATATCCACCATTCTTCCCTCATCTCCACCCATTGATTATGGGCAGCTAGCCGCGGCTCAAGAGAAAGACGAAGACCTGGCAGCATACAAGACATCCCCCTCAGGCCTCATACTCCAAGAACTCCCTGTTCCTGGCACAAAGATAAAATTGTGGTGCGACGTATCCTGTAGACAGCCTAGACCGTTCGTGCCTCACGTCCACCGCTGCGCTGTTTTCGACCTCATCCATGGTCTCGGCCACCCGGGTGTGCGGGCCTCCCAGGGCCTCCTCACGCAACGTGTTGTCTGGCCCGGCATCAAGTCTGATACTAAGAAATGGGCTGCCCAGTGCCTGGCCTGCCAGTCCTCCAAAATACATCGTCACATACGGGCCCCCGTACAAACCTTCCCTATTTCCAAAGGACGTTTTCAAGTAGTACACCTCGACATCGTGGGACCTCTACCATCATCCTACAGTAGCACCTGCATCGACCGTTTCACCAGGTGGACAGAAGCAATTCCCATGCTCAACGCTACAGCAGAGACTACTGTCCGGTTGGGTTTCCCGTTTTGCCGCCCCCCCCCGCAACCGTAATCACTGACCGAGGAGTACAGTTTGAGTCACAACTCTGGCAGCACCTCCTACTGTTCCTCGGCACGTCTAGACAACGCACTACAGCATACCACCCTCAAGCCAATGGCATGGTAGAGCGTTTTCACCTGCAGCTGAAGGACGCACTCAAGGCACAGCACGACCCTTACAGCTGGACTGATGCGCTTCCCTTAGTGCTCCTCGGCATCCGTGCGTCACACAAGGAGGATATGGACTGTAGCCCAGCAGATCTGACGCTAGGCGAGCCCCTTCGGCTACCCGGGGATTTCTCACTTCCTCCTGATCCCAACCAAGCCACTCCAGCCGTTCGTCACGACTTACTCCGAAAGCTACGACAAGCAGTTTCTGCATTCAGAGCTACTGCTCCACGCCAGCCTCCTCGGCGCCCTGAACACATCCCTCCTGCACTACTCACAGCCGAGTATGTTTTCATCAGTCATGATGCTCACCGCAACCCATTACAACGCCCCTACGATGGACCCTTCCAGGTGGTTACCCGTTCAGCAAAGTTCCTGACAATTATCCAGAATGGCAGACATGACACCGTCAGCATAGACCGAGTCAAACCGGCCACCTTACCCGTCGGGCCCCCAGCCCAGCAGCACCATCAACAAACTACGCCTGCACCAGTCTACCCGCAGTTACCACCGGCAGCAACACCACGCCCACGACATTTCTGGGCACCCTCATATACACCCTGTTCCTGCTGTAGAACCTGCTCCTGTCATAGACCCTCCTCCTGTCATAGAACCTGAACCTGTAATAGACCTCCCTTCTATCATAGAACCTGCTCCTGCCATGGACCCTCCTCCTGACGCAGCCCCTGCAGCAGCAGGAGCACAACCACCATTGCTTGTACAACCTCCTCTAATCCCAAACCCTCTTTCTCCTCCTAATTCTCCCACAGGTTTTGTGTCACTAGACGGAGTTGTTACACGTAGCGGTCGAGTCGTACATACACCTGCCCGGTATGTGTTATGTGTGGGACACAACCCGGACAACATCCAGCTTCCCGCCGCGCCGGGAGGGGAGGGGGAGTATTGTAGTGGACTTCTCCCCTACAACTGCGTAGCCGTAGCCACCAGCTGCTACCATCTTCCCTAGCAACCAAATTAGCGGCAAGGCAGGGGGCGTCACCAGATGTCGCAGTATCTTAGCAACGGAACCAAAGACCAGCGACTTTCTCGGGTTTTCCCAACATGACTCATAGATGACTCACCGCTGCTGGGTATATAAGCTCTGTCTCTCCATTGAGATTCATTCTGGCCCATCTTCCTGAACACGCAACACCTCCTCCAGCAAGCTCCACGCTGTCCAGCTTTCATTCAACCAGGAGGCCAGCAACAGGCAACATCTTTAACGAAGCTCCTGCACATCTACCTCCTTCAACACGCTACTCACCGAACGTCTCTACTGAGCAGCTCCTCACCACACGGCACCTCCAGCACCAGACTGTCTATCATATAACTTATATTATACAAGAAAACCACCTTAGAGTTTCCATCCATCCTGAGTGCTAGACAGCATTATACCATGAATTCCTACATTATCATTACTTCAGGACTAAATTGGACAGATTTGCAACAGCCAATCAGGTGTAACTCTTGAGGAGGGGGCGGGGCATCTCTTCTCAGCTGATAAAAATGCACTATAGTCAAACCAGCTCCAAAATTTCATCCTTTTTTTCGCCAATGAGGGTTTTTACTTCATTTACCAGTGTGGCCGTTACACTTTTGGAATATCGTCCACGATCTCACCTCACACTATATATTAATGTCTTTACTTTATTATTGCATCTACATTTTAAAACTATTTATATTTGCACAATACTAATTATAAATAGAATATTGTACACGACAGCCAAGGCAACTTTTTGAACCACTCGGTTATTTCCGATTTATTCTAAATATAAATCGTTTAATTCATTTTTTGAAACACATTAAAGCAAAATCCGAATTACAGCGATCCTATTTAACCCATTAGCGCCCATGGTCCTTTTTTTAGAACCAGAAGGATAATTCATCATATTTCTGCAACACCTGTATTTTTCTGAGATATCTTTAGTTAGTCATCAAGACTGGAGTGTCTTTCAAATATTGCACCTACTGTCTGATGTATATTGGCAACACTGATGTCTCAGTTTTCAGTACAGTGTGAAAATCTTGAGGGAAAGGATACACTCAGTTTCATCTATTATTCAATCAAAATTTTTTTGGTAAGTAGTACTTATATCCAACCCATATTTGTATATAGTATAAATGAATGTTCTAACTGTCCTATAAAGTCAAGAAAATCTTTGAAAGTAATTTTGCTCAAATATAACATGCTCTAAAAGTTTGGTCCTAAAATAAGGACCATGGTCACTAGGACTCCATTTTTTCCATTTTCTATGGATGTTGCATAAAAGAGAAAACGGTTTGCAAGGCAAACTTTTTTATACTGAAAACATTTTCTATGTATAGACAGTAGATGAACAGATAGTAAGATACTATGGAAGAAGCTCTAAAACAATTTATAAGAGGTAAGCCAATAAGATTTGGTTTCAAGCAGTGGGTGCCATGTTGTGCCACTAGTGCCTATTGTTTTGAAATGGATTTATATCAAGGAAAGCAAAAAAATCCTACTTCCAATACTAAGAACGCTGACAGTCTAGGTTCAAGAGTGGTTTTATCAATGACCAATCACCTAGAGAACCCAATGATCATGAAATTTATGTTGATAACTTTTTCTCAAGTTATAACCTATTTGTACAAATGAAATCCTTAGGAATCAGAATCACGGGTACAGTACGTTCAAACAGAACATCCAGATGTCCCCTGACGGATGACAAATCCCTGAAAAAGGAAAATCGTGGATCCTATGACTACAAATTTGAAGAAAAGGAAGAACTCTTTTTTTTGAAATGGCATGACAACAGCATTTTCAAAATTGCAAGCAATCATCAGTCTGCCACCCCTGTTGGAAATGCTAAAAGGTGGTCAACCAGCCATGGAAAGGAAATATTTGTTCCTCAGCCATTTCTCATATCCCAGTATAACAAATATATGGGAGGAGTGGACCACTTAGACTGGCTTATCCAAAGGTATCGCATCTCTGTTAGATCTAAGAAGTGGTACTTTAGTCTATTCACAAATTTCCTTGATACTGTAATGGTTAATTCCTGGATTGTATATTGTTTTGCAAATGGAAATACTTTGACATTACTAGATTTCAAGAGGTCAGTTACAAAAGCTTATTTGCAGTTATCCTCAGATTCTGATCCCAAAAATTCTGGATGGCCAAAGCTATTTTCTTCAAAAGTAATACCAGAAATTAGATTTTCTACTACTGGACATATTCTTGATAGAACAGGGGGAGGGAAACAAAGAAAATGTGCCTTTTGCAAAAAAAAGTTTCAAAACAATGTGTAAAATGTGATGTTCGTCTTCATATGGGTGAATGTTTCAACAAATGGCATTCGAAGTAATCTGTATTTAGATTGTTCAGAAAAAAAAATTACTTTTTATTCTTTTTTTCAAGTAATATGCATTTCATTTGGATTAATAAATAAATAAAAGTGCTTTTTTTATTTTTATTTTCCTTTTTGAAATCAAGTATTCTACTTTAAAAAACCTGTTTTTTGAACAAAAGTACCCCATATGCCCATGGCCCTAAAAAAAGGACCAAACTAAAAATGTATTTTTTTCTTAGAATATTGTAATAATTTTTTTTATATATATTTAGTATCAAATAAAGTTGTATAAAAAAAAAAGAATTTTGGTAATAAATTAAAGAAAACAAATTTGGGCATTAATGGGTTAACAAGGGTACAGTGTAAATACCCCAGTAGACTGTACAGTATAAAAAAGTAGCACCGAAATGTCAGTATTATTTTGATGTATTAAATCTAATTATGCCAAATCTTTTTGTATTTATCTATTAATGTCTAAATGGGCTTAACATTAATATTTTCAAGTCCAAAAATTAATTTTAAAATTGTTCCAAGTCTAAAAATGTGGAATGAGCAATACTGCTCTAATAGAAACATGCGACATTGGAAAGTCTACAATTTATGATATAAAAAAGGCAAAGAATAAAATTATAAAATCCACAGCATGATATATTTGCTAATGAGCAAACTATCAAAATAAACCTAAAAATCTCTTATTTATTCCAACTTAAAATTTTTAAAGTACTATGAGGGCTGTTCTTGTGGTCTATGAGGGCTCCTTGCACTAGCCTCATCTGAAGTGCATTTCTATTGTCCTCTTCAGAACTTGAATCGATTCTTCTACTCAAGAATTTACGTTGTATGATGGTACTACCAACTCCATTCCTAACGAAGAGAGCTTGTGGAGTAAGTTTTGCCACTTCACCAAACTTAAACAACTTTCTCTTTGCCACATACCTTTTTAGGTTTACTTGTGGTGATTGGATATGATCAGTTCTAGATGGCTTACAGTAATTGTCCCTAGACCATTTCTCTCCATCTTTATTTTTCCTTTTAATTTTTTCCTCATTTTGACTTTCAATTTCTTCATCAGTGTGTTTTTGCCTCTTCCTTCATTTGCTGATTTTTCATCTCTCTTAGTGTAAGTCTTGGGAAGTGCTTCCGATCTTAATTTACCTGGCTGAAAATAGAGAATTTAAAATTAGGTTAAATGTGCGGTGAATTTTCTTCACATGTACCAGTATACACACAGTGGTCCCTCGGTTAACGAGCACAATTCGTTCCAGAAGGTTGCTCGTTAAACCGAAAAATTTGTTAACCGAAACCATTGTTTCGATGGGTTTTTGGGTAATTGGTTCCAGCTCACCGAAAATTGCCTAGATTCAACAAAAAAGGTAGTAAAGTACACTTACTCTGAGGTGTGTATGTAGAAGGCTCCTGGATGATGATGCTGTTGTGAATTTGAAGTGGGAGGTGGAGTAGGAGAAGGGAGAACAGAAGGAAGTGGAGGTGGAGGAGAAGCATTTTACCCAAATCCTGATCCTCGTAAATTGTATAAATACGGCCATGCCTGGCCAGGGAGACCATTCTACACTCGGCTACCGGACCAGCAACATCTCTCACAGCTCCTCACCACCCAGCTTCCTCAGAAACCTCCTGGCCCTACAAGACCTCTGAGCAAGCTTCTCCACCTAGTCACTCCTAAGCACTGCGCTATACAACAATATATATACAAAAAGCGCATTGTGAGTTTCTATTCTAACTCATTCCTGAGTGTGAGATGTCTACATATACGTACATTTGTGAGCCCATACGAAGATAATTGACAACTGGCCACAAACGGTACGCTACAACACCTGAACATTTTCTTCATGTACAGCTTCTTGAAGTCGCTGATCACTTTCTGGTCCATTGGCTGTATGATTGATGTAGTGTTGGGAGGCAAAAACAACACTTTCACAAAGTCAAATTGAGACTCCAAAGTGCTGGCAAGTTGAGGGTCATGACCAGGGGCATTATCCATTAGGAGAAGAGCCTTTAAAGGGAGTTTATTGGTGGTTAGGTAGCTTTTCACACAAGGGCAAAACACCTCAACGGCCCATTCATTAAATAGCTGTCTTGTTACCCATGCCTTAAGGTTGGACTTCCAATAAACTCCAAGCCATCCTCTCACCACTTTTTGTTGCTTAAACAGCCTGGGGTTCTCAGAGTGGTAGACAAGCATAGGCTTCAGTCGGAAATCCCATGAAGCATTGGCACCAAGCAATAGAGTGACACGGTCTTTCATGGGTTTATGCCCAGGTAAAGAGGCTTCAGCTCTGGTGATGAATGTTCTTTGGGGCATTTTCTTCCAAAACAGCCCACTTTCGTTCACATTGAACACTTGCTGTGGAAGATAATTTTCTTCATCCATCAGTTCTTTAAACTACACTAAAAAATTTGCTGCTCCTTCCTTAAAAGCACTAGCAGCCTCACCATGCCAAACTACATGAAAAATGTCACTTCTTTTCTTATTTTTTTTAACCAGCCTTTGCTGGCCCTAAAATCTTCGAATTCTGTGCCTCAAGAACCAGAACCAGGTTGATCTGTCTTTAAATGATCGTAAATCTCCCTGGATCTTTCACAAATAAATTAGGTAAAAACTGAATCACCTTTCATCTGTTTTTTCCTAATCCAAATGAGAAGTTACCTCGCTGTTTCTGCTATTGAACACTGGTAGATTTGTCTCACTTTCACTTCATTGAATTTGTCTTTTTGTGCAGGAATTGTCGACACAGTTGATGTCGACATGCCATATTCTTTATTAAGCACATTTGTTCTAATGCCTTCTTTATGTTTCTTAATAATTTCCTGTTTCACTTGGATTGAAATCGTTTTTCTTGATTTCTTGGGACCCATGCTGGATTAAAAAACAATTTCAACACGTGATATTTTAAGTTTAATTGCTGCAAGTAAAGACTATTTTCTTTAAATCAACACTGTACTGCGCTATATATCATCAATAAGTAAAATATATTTCAAAATGGCTAATAATTTGCTTGGAAACACAGAAAAAAGCATACATGTTGAAGAGTCTGAAGCAAGATGTTACCTCCACTGAAAAGACAGAGACAGACGCCTGTACGGTGTGTTGACAGGGTGTTTGGCGCGCAAAAAACTAGCTTCCTATACTTCAATTATGTTCAATAATTGTTAAAATAACAAAAAAATTTGACATAAAACTTTTAAAATTATTGAATAGTACAATCTTCTTGTTATTTACTAAAATAGTATAGGAATGTATGCCCTAGAACCTATTACTGTATTGGCGGACTAATACTACAGCTGGTGGGCCGCCAAATGCAAGCGAAAACATATTGAGGAGCGCTCATAAGAAATTCGTTAATCGAGGGATTGCTCGTTAACCGAGAGATCACTGTGCGTGTGTAAATATATATATATATATGCAGTCAACCCTCGCTTTACGAGGTCCCACTTTACGCGTTTCCACGTTTACGCGGTACCCTGCCGAAACCGGAATGCTCACTTTCCACGGTGTGTGTACCCTTTTACGCGGAGAGCAGCGCGAGCAGGGTGCGCACAAGGTCGCCCAGTCATCAAAACATTACCAAGTTCTTCACCCGCCACCCACCACAGCCGGCCCAAGTCAGTGATAGTGATAATGATAGTGAGGATATGGACTTTGAGGGGTTTGACAAAGAGGCCCTGCAAACCTCTGTGGTAGATAGTGATACAATTGATACAAGTGATACAAGTGAGGGCCAATAATCTGCCCTCTGCCTCGGAACCAACCCCCCATCCCCGTGTGCCCAGCCATCTTTTCTACTTATGTAAGTGTTAAAAAACCTAATATTGACATTTCTCTTAATTATTAATTGTGTGTGCATAAAATTAAGAAGTTATTTTTACTACAACGTAGGTATTGTGTCTGAAAAAGTGGAGTTTGGGGTCGGCCCGGTCTCTATTTCAATTAATCCCATATGTTATGTTTTCACTTTAAGCGTTTCTCACTTTAGGCGGGCCGCCGTGGATTGAATTAACTGCGTAAAGTGAGGGTTCACGTATATATATATATACAGTGAACCCTCACTTTACGCAGTTAATTCAATCCACGGCGGCCCGCCTAAAGTGAGAAACGCTTAAAGTGAAAACATAACATATGGGATTAATTGAAATAGAGACCGGGCCGACCCCAAACTCCACTTTTTCAGACACAATACCTACGTTGTAGTAAAAATAACTTCTTAATTTTATGCACACACAATTAATAATTAAGAGAAATGTCAATATTAGGTTTTTTAACACTTACATAAGTAGAAAAGATGGCTGGGCACACGGGGATGGGGGGTTGGTTCCGAGGCAGAGGGCAGATTATTGGCCCTCACTTGTATCACTTGTATCAATTGTATCACTATCTACCACAGAGGTTTGCAGGGCCTCTTTGTCAAACCCCTCAAAGTCCATATCCTCACTATCATTATCACTATCACTGACTTGGGCCGGCTGTGGTGGGTGGCGGGTGAAGAACTTGGTAATGTTTTGATGACTGGGCGACCTTGTGCGCACCCTGCTCGCGCTGCTCTCCGCGTAAAAGGGTACACACACCGTGGAAAGTGAGCATTCCGGTTTCGGCAGGGTACCGCGTAAACGTGGAAACGCGTAAAGTGGGACCTCGTAAAGCGAGGGTTGACTGCATATATATATATATATTTACACACGCACAGTGATCTCTCGGTTAACGAGCAATCCCTCGATTAACGAATTTCTTATGAGCGCTCCTCAATATGTTTTCGCTTGCATTTGGCGGCCCACCAGCTGTAGTATTAGTCCGCCAATACAGTAATAGGTTCTAGGGCATACATTCCTATACTATTTTAGTAAATAACAAGAAGATTGTACTATTCAATAATTTTAAAAGTTTTATGTCAAATTTTTTTGTTATTTTAACAATTATTGAACATAATTGAAGTATAGGAAGCTAGTTTTTTGCGCGCCAAACACCCTGTCAACACACCGTACAGGCGTCTGTCTCTGTCTTTTCAGTGGAGGTAACATCTTGCTTCAGACTCTTCAACATGTATGCTTTTTTCTGTGTTTCCAAGCAAATTATTAGCCATTTTGAAATATATTTTACTTATTGATGATATATAGCGCAGTACAGTGTTGATTTAAAGAAAATAGTCTTTACTTGCAGCAATTAAACTTAAAATATCACGTGTTGAAATTGTTTTTTAATCCAGCATGGGTCCCAAGAAATCAAGAAAAACGATTTCAATCCAAGTGAAACAGGAAATTATTAAGAAACATAAAGAAGGCATTAGAACAAATGTGCTTAATAAAGAATATGGCATGTCGACATCAACTGTGTCGACAATTCCTGCACAAAAAGACAAATTCAATGAAGTGAAAGTGAGACAAATCTACCAGTGTTCAATAGCAGAAACAGCGAGGTAACTTCTCATTTGGATTAGGAAAAAACAGATGAAAGGTGATTCAGTTTTTACCTAATTTATTTGTGAAAGATCCAGGGAGATTTACGATCATTTAAAGACAGATCAACCTGGTTCTGGTTCTTGAGGCACAGAATTCGAAGATTTTAGGGCCAGCAAAGGCTGGTTAAAAAAAATAAGAAAAGAAGTGACATTTTTCATGTAGTTTGGCATGGTGAGGCTGCTAGTGCTTTTAAGGAAGGAGCAGCAAATTTTTTAGTGTAGTTTAAAGAACTGATGGATGAAGAAAATTATCTTCCACAGCAAGTGTTCAATGTGAACGAAAGTGGGCTGTTTTGGAAGAAAATGCCCCAAAGAACATTCATCACCAGAGCTGAAGCCTCTTTACCTGGGCATAAACCCATGAAAGACCGTGTCACTCTATTGCTTGGTGCCAATGCTTCATGGGATTTCCGACTGAAGCCTATGCTTGTCTACCACTCTGAGAACCCCAGGCTGTTTAAGCAACAAAAAGTGGTGAGAGGATGGCTTGGAGTTTATTGGAAGTCCAACCTTAAGGCATGGGTAACAAGACAGCTATTTAATGAATGGGCCGTTGAGGTGTTTTGCCCTTGTGTGAAAAGCTACCTAACCACCAATAAACTCCCTTTAAAGGCTCTTCTCCTAATGGATAATGCCCCTGGTCATGACCCTCAACTTGCCAGCACTTTGGAGTCTCAATTTGACTTTGTGAAAGTGTTGTTTTTGCCTCCCAACACTACATCAATCATACAGCCAATGGACCAGAAAGTGATCAGCGACTTCAAGAAGCTGTACATGAAGAAAATGTTCAGGTGTTGTAGCGTACCGTTTGTGGCCAGTTGTCAATTATCTTCGTATGGGCTCACAAATGTACGTATATGTAGACATCTCACACTCAGGAATGAGTTAGAATAGAAACTCACAATGCGCTTTTTGTATATATATTGTTGTATAGCGCAGTGCTTAGGAGTGACTAGGTGGAGAAGCTTGCTCAGAGGTCTTGTAGGGCCAGGAGGTTTCTGAGGAAGCTGGGTGGTGAGGAGCTGTGAGAGATGTTGCTGGTCCGGTAGCCGAGTGTAGAATGGTCTCCCTGGCCAGGCATGGCCGTATTTATACAATTTACGAGGATCAGGATTTGGGTAAAATGCTTCTCCTCCACCTCCACTTCCTTCTGTTCTCCCTTCTCCTACTCCACCTCCCACTTCAAATTCACAACAGCATCATCATCCAGGAGCCTTCTACATACACACCTCAGAGTAAGTGTACTTTACTACCTTTTTTGTTGAATCTAGGCAATTTTCGGTGAGCTGGAACCAATTACCCAAAAACCCATCGAAACAATGGTTTCGGTTAACAAATTTTTCGGTTTAACGAGCAACCTTCTGGAACGAATTGTGCTCGTTAACCGAGGGACCACTGTGTGTATACTGGTACATGTGAAGAAAATTCACCGCACATTTAACCTAATTTTAAATTCTCTATTTTCAGCCAGGTAAATTAAGATCGGAAGCACTTCCCAAGACTTACACTAAGAGAGATGAAAAATCAGCAAATGAAGGAAGAGGCAAAAACACACTGATGAAGAAATTGAAAGTCAAAATGAGGAAAAAATTAAAAGGAAAAATAAAGATGGAGAGAAATGGTCTAGGGACAATTACTGTAAGCCATCTAGAACTGATCATATCCAATCACCACAAGTAAACCTAAAAAGGTATGTGGCAAAGAGAAAGTTGTTTAAGTTTGGTGAAGTGGCAAAACTTACTCCACAAGCTCTCTTCGTTAGGAATGGAGTTGGTAGTACCATCATACAACGTAAATTCTTGAGTAGAAGAATCGATTCAAGTTCTGAAGAGGACAATAGAAATGCACTTCAGATGAGGCTAGTGCAAGGAGCCCTCATAGACCACAAGAACAGCCCTCATAGTACTTTAAAAATTTTAAGTTGGAATAAATAAGAGATTTTTAGGTTTATTTTGATAGTTTGCTCATTAGCAAATATATCATGCTGTGGATTTTATAATTTTATTCTTTGCCTTTTTTATATCATAAATTGTAGACTTTCCAATGTCGCATGTTTCTATTAGAGCAGTATTGCTCATTCCACATTTTTAGACTTGGAACAATTTTAAAATTAATTTTTGGACTTGAAAATATTAATGTTAAGCCCATTTAGACATTAATAGATAAATACAAAAAGATTTGGCATAATTAGATTTAATACATCAAAATAATACTGACATTTCGGTGCTACTTTTTTATACTGTACAGTCTACTGGGGTATTTACACTGTACCCTTGTTAACCCATTAATGCCCAAATTTGTTTTCTTTAATTTATTACCAAAATTCTTTTTTTTTTATACAACTTTATTTGATACTAAATATATATAAAAAAAATTATTACAATATTCTAAGAAAAAAATACATTTTTAGTTTGGTCCTTTTTTTAGGGCCATGGGCATATGGGGTACTTTTGTTCAAAAAACAGGTTTTTTAAAGTAGAATACTTGATTTCAAAAAGGAAAATAAAAATAAAAAAAGCACTTTTATTTATTTATTAATCCAAATGAAATGCATATTACTTGAAAAAAAGAATAAAAAGTAATTTTTTTTTCTGAACAATCTAAATACAGATTACTTCGAATGCCATTTGTTGAAACATTCACCCATATGAAGACGAACATCACATTTTACACATTGTTTTGAAACTTTTTTTTGCAAAAGGCACATTTTCTTTGTTTCCCTCCCCCTGTTCTATCAAGAATATGTCCAGTAGTAGAAAATCTAATTTCTGGTATTACTTTTGAAGAAAATAGCTTTGGCCATCCAGAATTTTTGGGATCAGAATCTGAGGATAACTGCAAATAAGCTTTTGTAACTGACCTCTTGAAATCTAGTAATGTCAAAGTATTTCCATTTGCAAAACAATATACAATCCAGGAATTAACCATTACAGTATCAAGGAAATTTGTGAATAGACTAAAGTACCACTTCTTAGATCTAACAGAGATGCGATACCTTTGGATAAGCCAGTCTAAGTGGTCCACTCCTCCCATATATTTGTTATACTGGGATATGAGAAATGGCTGAGGAACAAATATTTCCTTTCCATGGCTGGTTGACCACCTTTTAGCATTTCCAACAGGGGTGGCAGACTGATGATTGCTTGCAATTTTGAAAATGCTGTTGTCATGCCATTTCAAAAAAAAGAGTTCTTCCTTTTCTTCAAATTTGTAGTCATAGGATCCACGATTTTCCTTTTTCAGGGATTTGTCATCCGTCAGGGGACATCTGGATGTTCTGTTTGAACGTACTGTACCCGTGATTCTGATTCCTAAGGATTTCATTTGTACAAATAGGTTATAACTTGAGAAAAAGTTATCAACATAAATTTCATGATCATTGGGTTCTCTAGGTGATTGGTCATTGATAAAACCACTCTTGAACCTAGACTGTCAGCGTTCTTAGTATTGGAAGTAGGATTTTTTTGCTTTCCTTGATATAAATCCATTTCAAAACAATAGGCACTAGTGGCACAACATGGCACCCACTGCTTGAAACCAAATCTTATTGGCTTACCTCTTATAAATTGTTTTAGAGCTTCTTCCATAGTATCTTACTATCTGTTCATCTACTGTCTATACATAGAAAATGTTTTCAGTATAAAAAAGTTTGCCTTGCAAACCGTTTTCTCTTTTATGCAACATCCATAGAAAATGGAAAAAATGGAGTCCTAGTGACCATGGTCCTTATTTTAGGACCAAACTTTTAGAGCATGTTATATTTGAGCAAAATTACTTTCAAAGATTTTCTTGACTTTATAGGACAGTTAGAACATTCATTTATACTATATACAAATATGGGTTGGATATAAGTACTACTTACCAAAAAAATTTTGATTGAATAATAGATGAAACTGAGTGTATCCTTTCCCTCAAGATTTTCACACTGTACTGAAAACTGAGACATCAGTGTTGCCAATATACATCAGACAGTAGGTGCAATATTTGAAAGACACTCCAGTCTTGATGACTAACTAAAGATATCTCAGAAAAATACAGGTGTTGCAGAAATATGATGAATTATCCTTCTGGTTCTAAAAAAAGGACCATGGGCGCTAATGGGTTAAATAGGATCGCTGTAATTCGGATTTTGCTTTAATGTGTTTCAAAAAATGAATTAAACGATTTATATTTAGAATAAATCGGAAATAACCGAGTGGTTCAAAAAGTTGCCTTGGCTGTCGTGTACAATATTCTATTTATAATTAGTATTGTGCAAATATAAATAGTTTTAAAATGTAGATGCAATAATAAAGTAAAGACATTAATATATAGTGTGAGGTGAGATCGTGGACGATATTCCAAAAGTGTAACGGCCACACTGGTAAATGAAGTAAAAACCCTCATTGGCGAAAAAAAGGATGAAATTTTGGAGCTGGTTTGACTATAGTGCATTTTTATCAGCTGAGAAGAGATGCCCCGCCCCCTCCTCAAGAGTTACACCTGATTGGCTGTTGCAAATCTGTCCAATTTAGTCCTGAAGTAATGATAATGTAGGAATTCATGGTATAATGCTGTCTAGCACTCAGGATGGATGGAAACTCTAAGGTGGTTTTCTTGTATAATATAAGTTATATGATAGACAGTCTGGTGCTGGAGGTGCCGTGTGGTGAGGAGCTGCTCAGTAGAGACGTTCGGTGAGTAGCGTGTTGAAGGAGGTAGATGTGCAGGAGCTTCGTTAAAGATGTTGCCTGTTGCTGGCCTCCTGGTTGAATGAAAGCTGGACAGCGTGGAGCTTGCTGGAGGAGGTGTTGCGTGTTCAGGAAGATGGGCCAGAATGAATCTCAATGGAGAGACAGAGCTTATATACCCAGCAGCGGTGAGTCATCTATGAGTCATGTTGGGAAAACCCGAGAAAGTCGCTGGTCTTTGGTTCCGTTGCTAAGATACTGCGACATCTGGTGACGCCCCCTGCCTTGCCGCTAATTTGGTTGCTAGGGAAGATGGTAGCAGCTGGTGGCTACGGCTACGCAGTTGTAGGGGAGAAGTCCACTACAATACTCCCCCTCCCCTCCCGGCGCGGCGGGAAGCTGGATGTTGTCCGGGTTGTGTCCCACACATAACACATACCGGGCAGGTGTATGTACGACTCGACCGCTACGTGTAACAACTCCGTCTAGTGACACAAAACCTGTGGGAGAATTAGGAGGAGAAAGAGGGTTTGGGATTAGAGGAGGTTGTACAAGCAATGGTGGTTGTGCTCCTGCTGCTGCAGGGGCTGCGTCAGGAGGAGGGTCCATGGCAGGAGCAGGTTCTATGATAGAAGGGAGGTCTATTACAGGTTCAGGTTCTATGACAGGAGGAGGGTCTATGACAGGAGCAGGTTCTACAGCAGGAACAGGGTGTATATGAGGGTGCCCAGAAATGTCGTGGGCGTGGTGTTGCTGCCGGTGGTAACTGCGGGTAGACTGGTGCAGGCGTAGTTTGTTGATGGTGCTGCTGGGCTGGGGGCCCGACGGGTAAGGTGGCCGGTTTGACTCGGTCTATGCTGACGGTGTCATGTCTGCCATTCTGGATAATTGTCAGGAACTTTGCTGAACGGGTAACCACCTGGAAGGGTCCATCGTAGGGGCGTTGTAATGGGTTGCGGTGAGCATCATGACTGATGAAAACATACTCGGCTGTGAGTAGTGCAGGAGGGATGTGTTCAGGGCGCCGAGGAGGCTGGCGTGGAGCAGTAGCTCTGAATGCAGAAACTGCTTGTCGTAGCTTTCGGAGTAAGTCGTGACGAACGGCTGGAGTGGCTTGGTTGGGATCAGGAGGAAGTGAGAAATCCCCGGGTAGCCGAAGGGGCTCGCCTAGCGTCAGATCTGCTGGGCTACAGTCCATATCCTCCTTGTGTGACGCACGGATGCCGAGGAGCACTAAGGGAAGCGCATCAGTCCAGCTGTAAGGGTCGTGCTGTGCCTTGAGTGCGTCCTTCAGCTGCAGGTGAAAACGCTCTACCATGCCATTGGCTTGAGGGTGGTATGCTGTAGTGCGTTGTCTAGACGTGCCGAGGAACAGTAGGAGGTGCTGCCAGAGTTGTGACTCAAACTGTACTCCTCGGTCAGTGATTACGGTTGCGGGGGGGGGCGGCAAAACGGGAAACCCAACCGGACAGTAGTCTCTGCTGTAGCGTTGAGCATGGGAATTGCTTCTGTCCACCTGGTGAAACGGTCGATGCAGGTGCTACTGTAGGATGATGGTAGAGGTCCCACGATGTCGAGGTGTACTACTTGAAAACGTCCTTTGGAAATAGGGAAGGTTTGTACGGGGGCCCGTATGTGACGATGTATTTTGGAGGACTGGCAGGCCAGGCACTGGGCAGCCCATTTCTTAGTATCAGACTTGATGCCGGGCCAGACAACACGTTGCGTGAGGAGGCCCTGGGAGGCCCGCACACCCGGGTGGCCGAGACCATGGATGAGGTCGAAAACAGCGCAGCGGTGGACGTGAGGCACGAACGGTCTAGGCTGTCTACAGGATACGTCGCACCACAATTTTATCTTTGTGCCAGGAACAGGGAGTTCTTGGAGTATGAGGCCTGAGGGGGATGTCTTGTATGCTGCCAGGTCTTCGTCTTTCTCTTGAGCCGCGGCTAGCTGCCCATAATCAATGGGTGGAGATGAGGGAAGAATGGTGGATATACAACGAGAGCGGGCGTCGGCGATCTCGTTGTGGCTGCCTTTAATGTGTTGGACGTCGCTGGAGAACTCCGAGATATAAGCCAAGTGGCGCAGGACACGAGGTGTATGTGACTGGGAAGCTGAAGCGAAGGCGTGGACGAGGGGCTTGTGATCAGTGAAGATGGTGAACTGACGGGCCTCGAGGAAGTGCTGGAAATGTTTGACAGCCAGGTATATGGCCAGGAGTTCTCAATAAAAAGCGCTGTACTTGAGGTGTGGTGGTTGAAGCCGTTGTGAGAAAAAAGCAACGGGCATGAAAATTCCGTTGATCTCCTGCTGTAAGACGGCGCCCACTGCAGTAGAAGAAGCGTCTGTTGTGAGAGTGGTCCGGGCGTTAGGTGCGGGGTGGGCCAGGAGGGTGAGGCGTGTGATGTGCTGTTTGATAGTGGTGAATGCCGTAGTCGCCTCTTGAGTCCACACGAGAGACTTGTGAGACTTCTTTGGGCGTCCCTTGAGAAGGTCGTGTAGGGGGGCTAGGACGGTGGCAGCTTTGTCAATGAAGCGGTGGTAGTAGTTGACTAAACCCAGGAATTCTCGGAGTTTCTTCGCCACTTCAGGTTTGGGGAACTCCCTAATCGCGGTTATCTTCTGTGGTAGGGGTTGTATGCCACTGGGTGAGACTCTGTGACCGAGGAAATTGATGGCCGAGGCTCCAAAGACGCACTTAGCAGGATGAACTTTCATGTTGTTGTTCTGCAGGCGTTGGAGAAGGAGTTGTAGGTGGTGGCGGTGCTCGGCAGGCGTCGAAGATGCGACGAGGATGTCGTCAATGTAGACGGTGACAAAATCGAGGTCGTGAAGCATATGGTCCATGAACCTCTGGAAAGTCTTGAACAGGGCTAGAGGGTACGTGATTTTCGAATCGTTTTCAATTAAAAAAATGTTACAGCACATGTATATTTTACCTAAACTGTGCCTGAATGAATATATTCTCAGAAATAAATAGTAGTTTTGCTGAAACGTGATGTATTTCAATGTAAAATAGGATAAAATACATGACGAAAACAAGAGACTTCCTAACCTTACAATGTTCAAGAGATGTTACTAGTTTTTTTAATAGTTTTCGGTTAAAATTCCCTGTATAGATATTTCCATATTATCCTTAGCTGGTGGCTGCCAATTGGAGGGGGCTCACTGCCAGCCTGGATGTTATCCAGATCTATGAGATCAGTGAGGGTCTTGGCACCTAGATTGACTTCAGGAGTCTTCCTGACCCTGAAGGAATCGTCACCAACTGATTCGTCATGCCCAGATCCTCTCATAAGTCTCATATCCAAGATCTTTTGACTGCCACTCTTCTCTCCTCCTCATCCTTACTGCAGAGCATTGTCTGCAGAACTGCCTCGGGATGAGCATACCAGGAAGATCTCCTCACAGTCTGCTCCACAATCTGAACAACCTTCCTTGGCTGACTCCTCAGGAGCTCAAGCTGGAAGAGAACATGGCTCCGACCTTCGGAGAACGATGACTTGACCTTGGTGTTGAACCAATTTGGCAAGTAGACACTCACGATGAATTGGACAATAAGTCTCAGGTTGTGAAGCTGGTTCCCTTTCAGTTTATGATGAGCGACCCAAATTCTGCAGAACCTGAGAGCCGTTGTGAGCCACCTAGAATGTGAGACTGGACCTATCTGCAGGTAAGCAAGTCTATCAGGCATGACCCCAGTTTTGATGGCACTGCAAATCATGTAACCATAGTTCTGGTCAGTACTCAGGTCGTCAATGACAGTATGTGCAAGCTCAACGAGTGGAGGGCCAACTGTGATTTTTTCAAAGCTCGGATTTATTTCTAACTCAGTGGCAGAGTCCAGCATCTTGCCAAGAGGACCAGACCATCTGTTGTTTGAAAGAGTCTTGCCATCCAGCTCCTGGATCAGATGTCTGAGTGGCAACTTGTTGGTGTGGAGGTCACAAACAATCCAGACCAGCTTCCTCCCAATCTTCCGCTCTATCCACTGTATGACCCCCCCTTGCCACCCTGTGTTCGTGTTGGTGCTGTCCCCTCCAATGGCCTGCAGGGTCTGGTCTACGTTCCTCTCTCTGAGCCAGTTCACAATGTTATCTGCCACTATCTCAGCTGGTTTCCTGATGTCATCTTTCTCTGGAGTGAAATGCCACAAATACTTCCCTCCTGGTTCACTGCAGCAGGAGTAGTGTTCCTCTTTCACCATGGCAGGGAACAACTTGTCAGAATCTCCAACTTTCATGAACACTTTAGTGTCATCCCTTCTCCCATCAAAGAACAAACAATTGATTCCATTTTCTCTTATCCCCTTATCAAACTCCTCTTCTAGGTTACTGACAAGTTTCTCCTGAGCTCTCCTTACTTTATGATCTATCACCAGGTGAACATCATCAGGTGTTATCAAACCACCGTCAATCGAGGCAGCTGTTGCTATCTCTGCAGTTTCTCTGAGACCAGTGTGGTGTCGCATGCTGGCCAGAGCTATGCTCGGGATATCTTTCCTATTTCGAATCTTATGCCTGGAAGGTTTGGGATCATTATTTTCTGGGTTAGGGACAAAGTCACTATTCTCCTGGTCAGCACTCGGATCAGCCATGGGGAAGTCATTAAACTCTGAATCAGCTTGACTCCAATCATCGGCCTTTTTTACCTCACCCTGGGCCTTCTCAAGTCTCTTTTCCTCGGCAACTCTTCTCCTCTTCTGTCTCTCTGTGGCAGCCTCCTGTCTCTTGGACTCCGGAATATCTTGGCTAGAAATCATGAGAGCCCCTATACTGCCAGTCTTCTCTCTCTGTGCTTTGACAAATGCCAGTTCGATCACAGGAATCTTCAGTTCACGCTTGCAAATGCAGGAGATGTGGGCCTCTGATTTACAGTCACGATCGCATCCAAACTCAGGACAGAGAACAATTGGGCACTTGCAAGTAATTATGTCAAATAACTGGTCCAGTTGCTTGGCAAAGCTGTCCTTAACTGCAAGTTTTCCTCTCCCAAGAGAGATATCTCTTGCCTTTTCTCAACTGGCTAGCAGTCTCTCACTAATCTTCTTCTGACTTGTTATGACTGGAGGCTTGAACTGAGCGTTAGCCAGAGTGTACTGTGCCAAGACAGCTTTGGTCATATCACTGGCAATGTCTTTGTTTGTGTAAGTTCTTTGGTTCTTTTCACTGATTTGCCTGATTAAAACACCGTATCTCAAAGCATCTCTCAATGTAGGAAACTCCGACTTCAAGAGCTCTCTCCCAGACCCAAGATAGTGACTGAGATGGCTGGATTTTTGGTTCCTCGTCCTGACACAAGCAGCCATCGCAAATATTATCAACTTATAAATGCATCAGAATCTGAAACAGAAAAAAATATTGTTAGTTGGGTTGTTAAAGAATGAAGTCAGAAAGCAATGTTCACTATTTAATTGTAATGCACTAATGCAGCTGTATGTTAGATTTTCGATAAATTTCACGCTAAAATTTACCTAGCAAAAGGTTGCAAAATATTGAAACTGAAATTATTTTCTGTTTATATACACTAAAATCTACCAAAAAAGTGATGGGCCATTAGTTTTAGCTGATCTTCCCTCATATGACACACCCTAATATACATGCTAAAACATACACTTGCCTTATGTATATACACCTGCCTTGTGTATATACATGCTCATTTGTTCAATAAAAATCCCCATTATTATTGTCAACAGGAAGCAGCTTCCTAGAGGCACACCTCACCTGTCCTTACCTCACAGCTTTCCTCACTAATTCTTCCTCTAGTAAATCCTTCTGGTCCTTAACCAAAAACATCTATAACAACTTCTGCACTCCCTCTTTTCCTCCTCTCTTCCGACCCAATAACTCTATAACCAACTCTCCCTCTGACAAAGCCAACCTCTTTGGCACCTTATTCTCCTCTAATTCCACCTTAGACGATTCCCACTCTATCCCTCCTGCCCCTGCACCTCCTACTGAACCTATGCACTGTCCTATAATCTCCACTCGCAGTGTTGCCGGTGTGTTATCCAGGTTGGATGTGAGTAAGGCGCATGGACCGGATGGAATACCCCCTCGTGTTCTGAAGCTCTGGCCCCTGTGCTTGCTCGCCTCTGCCCCAAAACCCAAACTTTTCCTTCTTCTAGGAAGCATGCCTTGGTTCAGCCCATCCAGAAGGAGGGTGACCTTTCTAACCCCTATAACTATAGCCCCATTGCCCTATCTTCATCCCTCTCTAAGATTTTCCAAACTATCTTAAACTACCATTTTCTCCGTCACCTTTTTTTTTTTTTTTTTTTTTTTACGAGAGTTAGCCCACCCGGGTACAGGTCAAACGACCCACAACGGAGCCTGGGGGGCAAAAAACAGAATGGAAAGAAATTGAAAATATAGAAAAAAAGGTTATACTGTATTAATCTACACCACGAAGATGCCGGAAAACCAGCTTTTTAAAGTGAGACCGATTGTAAGAGCATGGAAACACAGAAGAAGGCAAAGCATTCCACAGTTTGGCTGTGTGAGGAAAGAAGGAGGTACTATAACGGGTTATTCTCGTGTGACCGACATCCACAGAGAAATGGTGGGCACCGCGGGCAAGACGTGTGTTACGAACCCACGGCCTTGCCGGCGGTACACAGGATGCCAAATCCCCTGAACATTGCCTGTTAAATTACCTGTAAAAGAGAGAGAGAGTGAAGCAACATTGCAGTGAAGAGAAAGGGGAGAGAGATTGTCGACTAAAGGAGGAGAGTTAATAAGACGAAATGCCTTTAATTCCACCCTATCTATTAGTTGGACAGAAGAAGAGCCACCCCAGATATGAGAGCAGTACTCCAAGTTAGGACGAATGAATCCCTTATATACTTGGAGCAACTGCTCAGGAGTGAAGTAGCTGCGGCATCTGTACAGCATTCCCAACTTTCTGGAGGCAGCTTTAGTTATACTAAGGATGTGTGATTTCCAGGACATATTGGAGGAAATGGTGAGGCCTAACATATTTATTTCAGAATTTGGGAGGATGATAGCGTCCTGAGATGTAATTGGTGGGAGATCGTCTAATTTACAAAGAGTAATTGGTAAATATTGAGTTTTATTACTATTGAACTTAACCAAGTTTGTATCTCCCCATTCAGAGATGCTGCACAGATCAGCGTTGATAGAAGTAATGATATCAGTTCTAGAAACAGATCTAGTTTGAGAGTTGGGAGGAAGAGTGAAGAGTAGAATCATCGGCGTAAGAATGGATAGAATTAGTTGTAGTGTGAAGTAAATCATTGATAAAAAGGCAGAGAGTTGGTGAGAGAACAGAACCCTGTGGGACGCCACTACTGGTAGAGAGATCGATCCCTGGACAACAACTGCCATGGATCGGTTCTCAAGGAAGCTAGAGATGAGAGAACAAAGTGGGGGAGAGAGAGGGAAGTTTAGATAGCAAAGACTTGTGCCATACCCTGTCAAATGTCGAGGGCCACGACAAAAGTTCCCCATAATCCCTCAATTATTATCAAATCAGGAGAGAATGAGTAAAAATAATAACCACATCTCAACGACGCTCATATTTTAGTTGATTTAC
>CAUDMG010001058.1:47500-52737 GCA_958450375.1 Homarus gammarus
TCTCCAGAGTTCGTCGGATAGTACTCCATGGTGGCTGGACCCCATGGCTGTTGCTTGAGTATCACCCCTGACGACTGAGTGTTGTAGTGGCAGTTGCCCTGGTCTTTATGGTGCTAAGTGACTATAATAGTTGTGTTGTTGAGTATGTCCACCCAGTAGGGTTGGAAGTGTTATTATTACACACCCAGTAATGGTGTGAGTATGTTGAGCCTGAGGGCCTAGTACTAGATTTCGTCTGTTGGTACAAACAAATTCTTCCTCCTAATTTCATATTCATGTTTAAATAAACTTTGTATTTGTATAACTGTGTCTACTATTTACCTACAGTGTTTACCGTTATTTCTTCCCTATTGCTTGATACTATCATTACATCTACCCACGAGCCTCCTATCGTCACGCTCCCAATGGTGATAAGTATAAGAGTAAAAGGAATTGTTACTGGCACACAGAGGCCCTCATAAATGGTGACAATTCAGGCCCTCATAAATGGTGGCAGCTCAAGCCCTCATAAATGGTGGCAGTAGCAGCCCTCATACAGTAAACCCTCGATAAGTCGGCACATTTGGGCTCTGGCCTTGCCGAGTTATCCCAGATTCCGACTTATCGAGGCACTTTACCCCTTCATACAAAAATTCAACAATAAAAAATTATCGACCCATATGTGTGTGTGTGTGTACAGGTAATTACTAAATGTCCAAAAGGGTAACACTTACCTGCACTGCAGGCGAAGAATGAAGCATCATTGTAGGTGACACAGGTGTATGGTAGGTGACACAGGGGCATGGTAGGTGACACAGATGCATGGTAGGTGACAGAGGTATGGTAGGCAACACAGGCTTGGTAGGTGACACAGGCATGGTAGGTGACACAAGTATGGTAGGTGACACAGAGGTATGGTAGGTGATACTGGTGACTAGATATGCCGAGATTTTTGCTGTTGACAACACAATATACATAATGTACAGTTGTACCCCACTTAATGCGGTCAGTAAAACCCACAGGGTACCGTGTTAAGTGAAAACCGCGTTAAGTGAACAACAGAACATATGGGATTAATTCCAATAGAAACTGGCCCATCCCCAAACTCCACTTTTTCCAACACAATACCTATGTTCTAGTAAAAATAACATCTTAATTTTATGGTGGTACATGCACACAATTAATACTTGAGAGAAATCGAGAAATACAGTTGCCAAGTTAATGTCCATTCAAATAATGGACTCGACTCCCTCCCCCTCTTCTCGCACTACACTCTCGCTGGCTCTTCCCTCTGAGAAATTTTGGGGGGAAAACCAGGTATAGTAATAAATAATTCCTCAAACTAAAGTTAGGATAATATAATTGACATTGCTGGATTCCTTGTAAGACCAGGAATATTTTGAATACAAATGTCATATATTTTGCACAAAAGATAACATATTTACTCAAGAGTAAACATTACATCTAAAATTTGTATGTCTAATGCAAAGTCTATGATGCTTATATTCAAAATGATCATCAAATTATAAGAATTCCAGCAATGTAAATTATATTCTGACTGGGTAATTTGTACGAATTTTATGAGCTAAAACAAATATCTTCAGTTAATAAAAAAAAAAAATATTCTTCACTGTAACAGATGGTCGGTCGGTCCCTCCCTCCCCCACCAACCGTCTCACCAGATGTGTGGGAAAACCAGAATATTTACCTTTTAGTAATAAATAATACCTCAAACTAAAGTTAGGATAACATAATTGACATTGCTGGATTCCTTGAAAGCCCTGGAATATTTTGAATACAAATGTCATATATTTTGCACAAAAAATAACACATTTTCTCAGAATAAACTTTATATCTAAAATTTGTATGTCTAATGCAAAACCTATGATGTTTATATTCAAAATGATCATCATATTGTAAGAATTCCAGCAATGTAAATTATATTCTGGCTGGGTAATTTGTATGAATTTTATGAGCTAAAACAGTCAGTCAGGCAGGGTGGCGGGTGGGGCGAATCTAAAAATAGCTCTCGAGCCGGACACTCACCGCGTATATGTGGAAAAAACCTGCGTTAAGTGAAAGTTCAGCTCTGGCGAGGCACCGCGTATAGTGGGCTAATCCCTGTAAAAAAAGAAAACATTCCGAGAACATATCCATGCTGAGTTGTATAAAATTCCGAGTTATCGAGGGTTTACGGTATCTTAAAAGACAGGTTACATATGCATCAGCTTTCTGTGTATTTTTTCTTTAAAATGATTGTGACTCCATTTCTAATTTATCAAACCAGGAAGAAGCATGAAGGAAACAGGAAGAGGAGTCAAGGAAATTAAAGGAAGAAGAAAAGCAAAATGAGGAGGAAAAACTATTATATCTGACAGAGCAACGCCGTCGTCACGAGGAAGAAAGGAAACTGTAAGCGTGTAGTGGATTCCTCCCCTACAAATGTTGTTTGTTGCTGCCTAGCCGACCCCACGACTTCACCAGCCTGCCCTCGAGGTCTAGGTCAGCAACCAGCGCCGCCTTACATGACGGAGGTCAACTATTAAGCCACGCCTACCTCTGCTATATAAAACCTCACCTCGTGGTGACCTCTCTCTTTCTACCTACGGCCACCAGCAAGCAACACATCCTCCTCCTCTGCTCCTGCCTGGAGGCCCTCGCTCCCGCCGGCGAGCATGGCGACCCACAAGCTGTCCTCCTCTGAGCACCCTCACCAACCAGCTCTCTCTACTCAATGCTTGGAACCATGCTGCCTTCCCAGCACCAAGCTGCATAGTACATCCAATACAATATGTATACAGAGAGCACATTGTGAGTTTCCTTTCTCCATCCCATCCTGAGTGAGAACAAATATCTCGTACCCACAAATGGTGACCCCCGGAGATTCGCTCTCACACAGGATGGAGGAGAAACTGATCACTCTCCCAGTCTTCAAGCAACATGGAAGACTGTCTTATCCACACAGAGGCAGCTCTCATTGGCTCTACAGCTACTGTCTCTACACCGCAGGTTAAACACCCAAGAGCAGCACTGCTTCTCTTAGCAGACACCAGTTCCTCTTCCTGCCCCAAGCACCACGTCCTACCGACCCCAACACACCGTCCTGCCTCAGACGCCCCCGGGCCCAGCAGTACCCCCTGCCACTGTCCTGGCCCTCCCCCTGACGTGGACCCTCCTCCGCTCCTGCCTGGCAGCCCCTGCTCCCGACGCAGCCCATGCGCCTGAGCGGCCCCACACACCCTTTTTTTTTCTCCCTCAGGTACTCCCTGCTACTGTCCTACACCCTGCTGCTGTCGTGGACTCTACTGCTGCCATGCACCCCAGTGCTGTCATGGACCCTCTTCCTGATGCAGCCCCTGCTCCTGACCCAGACCCATACACCCCAGCAGGCGCATCTGACGACTCTGTACCTGTCGCGAGGGAAGCACAACATTCATCGCCTCCACAACCCTCCTTCTCCCTCTTCTCCCACAGATCTCGTGTATCTAGACAGAATTGCCCCCCACCCCCCCTAGCGGCCGGCTCATCCACGCCCTCGCCGTTATGTCTCACATGTGGCATGCACCGTCCGTTCTGCCTCACATGTGGAATGCAACCCTGCAGACAACAAGTCTCCTACACTGCCTGGAGGGAAGGGGGGAGTATTGTAGTGGATTCCTCCCCTATAAACGCCGTTTGTCGCTGACTAGCCGATCCTCGAATTCCCCAGTGTATGCCTCGTGGTCTAGGTTAGCAACCAGCGCCGCCTTACACGACTGAGGTCAACTATTAAGCCATGCCTACCCCCGCTATATAAGACCTCACCTCGTGGTGACTTACCTCTTACTACCCACAGCCACCAGCAAGCAACACCTCCTCCTCCTCTGCTCCTGCCTGGAGGCCCTCGCTCCCGCCGGCGAGCATGGCGACCCACAAGCTGGTCCTCCTCTGAGCACCCTCACCAACCAGCTCTCTCTACTCAACGCTTGTAACCATGCTGCCTTACCAGCACCAAGCTGCATTGTACATCCAATACAACATGTATACAGAGAGCACATTGTGAGTTTCCTTTCTCCATCCCATTCTGAGTGTGAACCAATATCTAGTACCCCACAGAACTATGGTGCTCTTTTGAAAACCGTGTTATTTAAAAAATAGGTGTTAATTTAATGCTAGTGTTGTTTTAAGAACATGCTAATTAAATCCGTGTAAAGCGAGAGGTGACTATACTGCTCCGAGCCCCCATGTCTGTGACTCATCTGTGAGGGTGTGTAAATTCATAAAATTAGAGAGGTAATTCAAATTTTAAGTTAAAGCAGGGAGTGGAGCTGTTCCATACATTCCCCGCTGCTGGGCGAAGTTTTGCTGGTGGTGGATAAGAAGATATCATTTGGGTCATATGTGCTATGACAATATATTATTATATTTGTTTGCTTTATCTCAAGCATAATTGCTTTTATTGCACTTTTCAATTGAAACGTAAGCATCTTGCATTTGATACATCATATTTTTATGTAAAATAGATGCGCATTCAGTAATACAGTACCTCGTTATTCACAAGCCTGCTTATTCGCAATTTATATTTTAACAGGCATATTCTATACTTAGTACAGTACCTATATTCGCAAAGCATACCTTGCTTATCCGCAAAGCAAATTAGAAAATTGGAAGAAATAATTACAGTATGCTACAGTAAATTTATTTTCAATTTTCAACCTGAAGTGATTGCCTTCAGTGGACCGCTCCCGAAATCCCAGGTGAACCCTGTTATTCTCTGCAAATACCACCTCTCCAGGATCGCCCACTGGTCCCCAGGTAGGGTCGTCCTCTACACTTATGGTTCTGTTGACCCCACTACAGGTAGGGCCGGGGCTGGTGTCTACATCTCCCGTCCTGATGCCCCTGAGCCTATCAAACTGTCTCTCAGAGTTTCTGACGGGGCATCCTCCACTCAGGCGGAACTAATAGCCCTCCTTGCTGCCCTTCTTGCTGAGGAAGAAGCAGATGGTTTCTGCCCCTTGCTTGTCTGCTGCGATTCCAGGTCTGCTCTCGACGGGATCGCATTTGGATCAGGGGAAAATAAGGACCTCATCCTCCGAATACGAGGGTTAACATCCACACTTCAGGATGCAGGCCGTCCTGTGACATTCCTATGGATGCCCAGTCATGTCGGTATCTTGGGGAATGAGGCAGAAGATGGCCTTGCCAAGACTGGCTGCAACAAGGCCACACCTGACTACGTTGTTCCCCGAACACTTTTACAGCTCAGGACCCAAATT
>CAUDMG010001059.1:0-138715 GCA_958450375.1 Homarus gammarus
CGGGGTGGTTCGCACGCAGCCCCCTCCAGATGGCCCACGCAGCCCCAAGCAGCAGCGGAGTCACATCAGCGGCGGGGCTTACACACACGGACAACATTGGAGATGTCGGAGTTGATGCCGGGCCAGAACACAGTCTGTCGTGCACGTCGTTTGGTGGCCTCAGCTCCACGGTGACTGTCGTGAAGGCGGGCCAAGGCGTGGGGACGTGATGCAGCAGGGACAACTACACGTGCTCCGTACAGAACAAGGTCTCCGTCGCAGTAGAGTTCATCGCGGAGTTTCCAATACGGGAGCAGGGTGTTGTGAAGATCGTAGCGGTTGCTAGGAAATCCATTCCTCACACACTCGACGAGTCGGACATAGGAAGGGTCATCTCGGGCCGCTGTTCGAAGGTCCTCCATTGCCTTGTCGTCATCTGGTGACAGGTCCGAACGAAGGGATTGGACGGCATGGAGAGTGACCACAGTCCTGACGGAAAGAGCGAGGTCGGCGTCGAGTACATGGTCTTCTGGAGTAGGGCGGCTGACAGGGGAGCGGGATAAGGCATCAGGGATGCAGAGCTCCTTACCAGCACGCCACACTGCAGTGAAGATGTACGCCGAGAGTTTCTCTTTCAGACGCTGGAGGCGAGGGTTCTCAACGGCGTCTAGCGTGTAGTGGTTGAGGATCGGGACAAGCGGGCGATGGTCGGTCACTAGGTGAAAGTATTGCAGGCCTATGAGGTAAAACCTGCACTTGGACATCGCCCAAACCGCAGCCAACAGCTCCAACTCAATAGTGGCATAGCGCGTCTCAGTGTCAGAGAGGAAACGCGAGCCACACTGGACGAGCCGGAACTGCCCTCCACCATGATCCTGCAGTAGGGCGTATCCCACGCCATACAAGCGTGAGGCATCTGTCTGCAGAACTGTCGGCAAGGCTGGGTCAAACGTGGCGAGGACAGGTGGACGAGACAGGGCCTGTTTCACTTGCTGGAAGGCCTTGTCGTGGTCGGGGGTCCACAGGAATGTCCTCTTGGGGCTCATCAGGGGGCGAAGTGGTTGAGCAGCTGCGGAGATGTCCGACGAAAACTCTGCTAACTGGTTGACGAGACCTATGAAGGAGCTCAAGTCGGTCAGGTTAGCAGGGGTGGGAAAATCCGTAATGGCGCGGACCTTTTCCGGGTCAGCTGCGATACCATTCCCTGAGAGGGTGTACCCACAAAAGTCAACTGAAGAGCTGGCCAGAACAAACTTGTCGGCATTTAGGGTAATGCCGTGCTTCCGGCACCTGTTGAGTACCTCGTAGATACGGCAGAGGTGATCCATATAATCCTCGTCGTACACGAGTATGTCGTCGACCACTTTCACGCAGTTTGCCAGACCTTGTAGAGCCATATCACCTCGAAGACAGAAAGCGTCTCCTGTAGCGGCGAATCCCATGGGGCCACGGCAATAACTGTAACGTCCATGCGGGGTGATGAACGTTGTGAGTGGTCGGTCTTCCTCGGCAAGCTCTATCTGCCAGTATCCACACAGGGCGTCCATCGTCGTGAAGAAGCGCGCCTTCGGGTTCACGCTGCGTATGGCTGCAAAGGGCGTGGGAGAAGGGTGCGCAGGACGAGACACCTGGTTGTTGAGCTTGGAAAGGTCAGTGGTGATCCGAACACCACCTTTAGGTTTTGCGACGACAACCATCGGGTGACACCATGGAGACGGGTCATCGCCGGTTGGTACAATAATTTCTTGGGCGACCATGGAGTCCAGCTCGTTTTTGACCGCCTCGCGGAAGGCCAGGGGAACCAGTCGAGGGGTGTAAATAGCGAATGGCTTCGCGTCGTCCCTCAGGTGGATCCTCATGGGGGGGCCTGCCATCTTCTTGAGAGGCTTGGATTCCAGAGCGGACTTGGTCACCAGAACGTCGGTGAATTCCTTCAGGAAGTACTTCCGAGCATCCGAAGGAGAGGTGTCACTGGCAAGAGGCAGGGGTAGGGCGGCAGCAGGGTCGTTGCTGCTCCCTTTTTGCACCCTGTTGGCGTGTTTTACCTCAAGAATAGGTTTGGGGAAGTCCTGGGAGATGATGGCCAACTCCTGACAATGTCTGTAGGACAGCAAAGGAGTCTGGACACCGTTATGCATATCAATCCAGGCTTGACACGACCTGTTGCCAAAGGTGACTTGTGCTTGGAGTGAACCCAGGGCCGGGGTCATCTGTGAACCATCTGCCATAAAGCGGAGATCCTTGGGGGGCGGTCCTAGATCACTTGGAGAGAGCCCCAAGCATTGCAAATGCTGGGGACCGATGACTGTAGCATCAGCGCCGGTGTCGGGCAACATCTGAAGGCGGGATGACACACCGCCGTAGGTCACGATGACGCTGATGTACTGGGGGACTTTGGTCCTGGGACGCTGGGGGGAGCACACATTCCTAATGTGGCTCGAGCGTTGTCAAGAGTCGTCGTACCTCTGATTGGAAGACTGTGGGCGGCCCTCTCTGGTGGAGGGGGGCTGAAGCTTCCGCCGACGCGGTCCCTTGGGTATGTTGGAAGGGCAACACTTGTCATAGTGGCCCAGACGACCACACACATTGCACTGGACGCGTTTGGCTGGGCACCGTACTGTGAGTGACCAGTGGCCCTTACGGTCACAACTGTTGCAGGTAGACTGAGCAGCTGGACACACCTGTGTTCCGTGCTGCTTACCACAGTTGTTGCAAAATAAACCAGGCGTGGACGTGGTGGGCGAAGGCGTAGGAACAGACTTCTTGTCCTTCTTGTACCGGGACACAGCGCGTACAGCTGTAGGGGGAGCACGGATGGCAGAGGTGGCACACCTGGCAGCCTCATAGGAGCGACATATCGTCAACACATCCTTAAGAGAAGAGGAAGAGTCGAGGGAGGTGAGGCGTTGGACAAGTTCCTCGTCCTTAACACCCATCAGGATCACCTGCTTCAACTGGGTCTCCTCGCACTGCTGGTGGTGGCCTGGACATATATCTACCTCTTCCGAGGCTCTCTTAAGACGCACGTAAAAGGCGTCAAAAGACTCACCCTCCATCTGTCTGCAGCTAAACAATTCCCTCCTGCGCAGAGCTTCATTCTGCTGTCCTTTGATGTGCCGTTGTAGAACGTCCAGTACCTCCTCTACAGACAGCAAAGAGGTTGGGGGTACCTGCAACGTATGTTCCAAGACACGCTGAATTTCCAAGGACAGGCACATACGCAGCTGGATGAGTTGTTTAGGCTGTGACAAACTCTGGAGATCCACCATTGTAGAATAATCAGTCCACCGTCGCCGCCATGCACGAAAAGTCTGGAAAGTCTCATCAGGCTTCAAGATGGGCGGCGTTTGAGCTGCTGCTTTAGGTGGGGCTGGGGGGCGTGAAGGAAGCATGGATGAGGTATCTGAACCAGTCAGTACCGAGGCAGTGTTAGAGCCAGGGGCTTGGTTAACAGTGAGGCGAGATATCAAGGCTTCAAACCGTTCACTGTCTTCCAATCTCCGTTGGTTGTCTCGTTCTGCCTCTGCTTGCCTTCTGTGCTCATCCGCCAAACGTCTGTGGGCTTCATCCTCGCGTTTCTCATCTCTCATAAACTTCAGTAAAGCAATTATCTCTGGAGACAACGCTGAATATTGAGGTGAGGGACTGCGCGATGTGGGGGCTGAAGCGTCGTGGCCGGTCTGGTCATCCATCTCTGCGGGGCTATCACCCGCCTGGGTCATCCAGACGCTGGGTCCACGGCTACGTAAGGCGTGAGACATAACTACTTCCTCTGTGTACTATGTCTTAATCAGTGTTGACCGGTCAGCCCGTCGTATCAACAAGATTTCAGACAAAAAATTAATTAAATACACAGATAAGTAGGTTATATATATAAAATATATATAAGAAGCCGCGCGGTCAGCGAGTGTTAGTACGTGTGTGTGTGGTGTCCCGGGCGGGTAGAGAGTCTCGCCCCAGCTGTGAGGGGGGGGTGGAGGCGGCGCTGTGAGGGGGGGAAAGGGAGAAGCGCGGCGACTCCCAGTCAGTCCAGTTACCCTCAGAACGCGGTCAGAGACGGGTGCACTGAACTCTACTCCTTACAAATGCCCAGAACGTGCCGTATACCTTGGGAATCCTTTAGAACAAGGTCACACATGAATGGCACGAAACACACAATGCGCTAAACACTTCACAGAAAATCACTGTCACTGACACTGCTCAAAGTTGCGAAATTCTTCGAGCAGGGATGACGCGCGGGAGTTGACCCAAGGCTTGACCCAAGGGCGAGAGTCCATAGCCGGCTTTCTACAAACTTTGCACTATCACTCGTAATTATCCAGTAAGATCGGATCACTGCGCCATGTTAGGTTCTGAATAATAAGTTCTATATACAGGAGAGAACACAAACACCTGTGTAGTTTTGTAGGTTCGGTTTACTGGATAAGAGTATGTACACAAAGGAGAGCAGCACTCTCTCTTGACTAGGCTCCCGGTCAACTGCTATAGGCGACGTATGGCAAGTGATACATTAGCAGCTTCCATACGTCGCCAGGCACATTAATTAAGCGTGTGGGATATGGTAATAACATTGCCACACGCTGCTAGCTACATAAATGGAGCACATACATAATATACATACATGACATATAATCCAGCATACATAATATACATACACCCGCCTCCACCCACAATAGCGGTCACACTCAGTGATGCCAATGCGGCCGGATCGCCTCCACCACCTGAAGTCAACAGGCACAGTGACTCTCCTTCATTAGCCAATGCAGGTCAGGTTAAAGCATGCCAAGTAAGTGTACCAGTGAACAATGGCAGTGATAGTGTTAGTGGAGCTTCTGAAGGAGCTGGTGCCTCCTCTCCTAATGATGCCAACTTGAGGGTGAATAGCCAGAGCGAGACCAATAGTGATGGAAGCATGAATGGGGAGAATGAGCCCCAGACTGCCAGAGTGGTCTCTTTAATAACCCCAGGTCTGGAAACTGTCCATGACCCTATACGTTTTCCAGTGTTTACGGAGGATGAACTTGCGGGACTGATGAAGGAAACTGTGTATAGAAATCCTACTGGAATGAGGGCTGTGAAGAACATTATCAAGAAATCCAGAGGTGCAGAATTTGAAATGGTCAACTTATTAGTCAGGTTGATCTATGAAGCCAGCGCGCGACTCTCTATGCTAAATTCAAGGTGGAAAAGTAACACGAACGCTTAGGTTCATTTCATGGAACATCCGGAGTGTTAACCGCAGAATTAATGACCTACAATGGTTTGTTAAAGTTTTTAACATTGATGTAATTGGTTTACAAGAACCTTACACGTCCAGCACCCAGAAGAAAGTTGCACCCAGGATAGCTGGGTTTACAGCATATAATAGTGGAGCAGGAAGTGGCCTGCTCACTTATGTAAAGAATGATCTGGTCTGTAAATGGATTAAAACTCACAATGATGAAAGTATTCACTATCAACAATTTACAGTAAGGACAGCAAACAGTCAATTTTCGCCATCAGGTAACAATGCTATGCTGTGTATGGGTGACTTTATCTCTCGTCACACTGTCCTCGGTGATGTCCAGTGTAACTCTATACGACACAGACAAAGTGACACATCTAATGGGGGCAGACTTGATTATGCAATACTTACTGAATACACTGTTGCTGATGTCAAGTGAGAACCCCATCCTAAGCTCAGAATTAACATCCCAGATAACCTTAAACTGTACTTCAAGGCCTACATCCACAGATGTATGCTGGATGTACACCTGGGTCAGTGGATGAATTTTGCTGTGACTGTAATGTCATCCAATATCCCCTGGGTAAGTCAGGAGGGGGGGGGGGGCAGCACTAAACTACCTCTGTGGACATATGACCCCATCCTCACCAAAGAAGGAGAGAATGTAGAACAGCTTGCCAACACTTATAAGCAAAATAAAACTAGTGATAACCTCTTGGCATTCCTCAAAGCTAACAGAGAATTTCGTGAACTCAAAGGTCAGGTGAGAAACACATATTGGGAACAATTCTTACAGGGGATTAATAGAAAAACCACTCTAGCAGAAGTGTGGAACAAAATTAGAGCCATTACCAAGCCACCCACCCCAGTCCAGCTTCATCACAGCCCTACAGAATATGCTAACATGCTATTAGACCAATGGTCTAGTGTGTCACAAATCACTTCCCTGCCTCCAGACATACAACAATATCTTAACACCACACACATTAATAGGGGTTTCAATATTGAAATAGCCTGTTCCTCACCAGACCTTACCGACCAGTTTCCCATAACGCACCACGAACTAACAACAACACTAATGAAAGGTGAGTCATCCTCCCCTGGTGAGGATGGCATAGCCTATAACACCCTGAGATTGTTGAATGAGATCCCTAACCATCTACTGCTTGACCTGTATCAAATGAGCCTCACACAGGGTATTCTGCCTAAGACATGTACTCATGGAAACATAGTACCAATCCCTAAAGCTAATTCTCCAAACTTCAGTTGTTCTAAATCATCTCATATTTCAAGCCAAAGACAAACTCACACTTAATCTGTACGGGTTCATGCCTAAGCGTAGCACACAGACATGCTTTGCAGAATATCTTGTTCACTCAAGAGATAAGACACAAACAGCCTTCATAGACCTTAAATCAGCCTTTGTGTAGCTAATAGAGACATTATACTTGAGCAACTAGCTAATTTTGGCATCCAAGGTAACCTCCTGACATGGATTAAGGGTTATCTGTCCAACAGGTATGCCAGTGTTCTGTTTAGGGGAGTTAAAAGTACCAGAATGAGATCATTTGAGCTTGGCACGCCTCAGGGAGGAGTGTTAAGTCCTGTGCTCTATAATATACTGATGCACAAGCTTATTGCTGACATTCCAGTTCAGCCAAACGAAGCCGTAATATGCTATGCTGATGATATCTGCATTATGACACAAACCAAACTCAGGCTCCAAGCCTTGCTGGATGTATTTGCTCGGAGAACTGTTGATGTGGTCTCATATCTGTTGACAAGACGAGGGTCCTCAATCCTCGTCCTGCTCACCCTCTGCCTCTTGACTTTAACATTAACAGCATGCCCTTGGAACTATGTAGCTCCTATAAATATCTTGGAATTTGTGTGAATGATGCAAACTTTGTCAGCAACCTTCGTGCCAAACTAATGCAGCGCATTAAACCCCTCAGAACCCTTGTTGGCAAGGGTTATGGAATTAACATCACCAATGCTCGTACTTTCTATCTTCACTTCATTCGTTCTGTAGTTGACTATCATGCTCTCCATCTTGTGACTATTCTGCCTAAACAACTCAACAACCTTGAGATAGTGCAAAATGAAGCCATGCGCATCATTCTAGGTTGCCCAAAATCAACCAGAATTGTAAACATGAAGAAACAGCTCGGACTGCCCTCCCTATGTGAGAGGATAGCTCTACTTAATACCATGTTTTGTGTCAAAGTTTTGAAGAACAATGGTTCCCAAACTACAGCTCAAACTGAGTTGATGTTCTATCTAAGTAATCCCGGTCATCTCGCTAACCTTCCACAAAAGACTCTTTGGGGCGTGGCTTCATAAAAGTGTTGCAGATCTCTTGAAACTGAATGTCCCAATCACCCCAGACGAACCTATTAATGCCATTCCTCCTTGGCTGGATATATCAGTTCCTATTAATTTCACTCCTGTTGGTAGTAAGCAAATGTTAAACACCGATGTGGTGAGTTGTGTCACACTAGAAACTATTAAGAGACACATAGAGAGTATTAAATCAAGTGAATGTTATGCTTTTACTGATGGTTCTGTGCAGACAAGCACAGGTAGAACAGGCTGTGCAATTATAATATATAAAAAAAAGAGATAATAGTGTCAAACAAGCAAAGGCTGAATAACTGGGCAAGCACAACACAAACTGAACTAACTGGAATCTACTTAGCCACAGACTACCTCAAAGAAAATGGAGGTGGGGTGATATTCTGTGACTCTCAAAGTGCTTTGAAATCAATGAACAGCCCGTCAGGCTCTATGACTAAAGTTGTATGTGATATAAAAAGGAATGTGATAACTGCCAATGAGAACAACTTTCGTATCGAATTTGTGTGGATTCCGTCCCATGTTGGAATCAGGTATCATGACCGTGCTGATAGACTGGCCAATGAGGCATGTAAGAAAGACAATGTTGACCGTAACCTTGGCCTGTCCAATGCTGTAATTAAAAACATTCAAGTCAGAATCATGAACTCTGATCTAGAAGAAGTGAGAAATGCAGAAAGACCTGGCAGTTGTAGCATTAGTAAATATGACAAATTTTGTGACAAGAGGTACCGGTATGGCCAGCAAAAGGACAGAACCAGACAATGTGATGTAGTCGTGGCCAGAATTAGGATAGGATACAGACACATTTGGCAAATTTGTAACGCTGTACCCATACCGGTACACTCAGCATGTAAACTTTGTGATAAACCTCTAAGGCATACACTTGAGCACTATATTATTGAATGTGACACTGTCAAAGACTTCAGGCCACCTGACTTATTGCATCTTGAACTATGTAATTACTACATTGGATCTGACCTCTATACATTTATAGCTGTTAATGAATATGATGTATTTCTTTGTGTATGAACCTCTGTCCTGCGTGGCAGTGAGAAGTGATACCACCCTCAGTGTCAAGACCTGACCGAATTACTCAGAATAGGCAAACTGTACTACAAGCTTTGCCAATAAATTTGTTAAACTTAAAAAAAAACTTCTCTCTCTCTCCTATCAGAAAATTCTTCTTCTTCTTCTTCTTCTTCTTCTTCTTCTTCTTCTTCTTCTTCTTCTTCTTCTTTCTTCTTCTTCTTCTTCTTCTTCTTCTTCTTCTTCTTCTTCTTCTTCTTCTTCTTATTTTCTTCTTCTTCTTCTTCTTCTTCTTCTTCTTCTTCTTCTTCTTCTTCTTCTTCTCCCTTTACTTCTTCTTTTCGTCCTCTTCTTCCTCCTCCTTTTCTTCTACCACCTCCTCCTCCTCCTCCTCTTCTTCCTCCTCTTCTTCCTCCTCTTCCTCTTCCTCACTTTATCTCGTCATCTTAAAGTATGGCTTCACCCTCACAATTTATTCCCTAACTTTGTTCTAATGTTTAAACTCATGTCGATAGATAGTGAGAGGAGGGCGGTCAGTGTATGTCTGTCTGTCTGTTCGTGTTTTATTTTATACAATTACAAAGTTGTGACGATTGTTTATCTCTCTCTCTCTCTCTCTCTCTCTCTCTCTCTCTCTCTCTCTCTCTCTCTCTCTCTCCTCGAAAGTTTTATTAGTACAGCAGGTGTGTGATTGTGTGGGTGTTAGTACAGCAGGTGTGTGGTTGCGTGGGTGTTACTACAGCAGGTGTGTGATTGTGTGGGTGTTAGTACAGCAGGTGTGTGGTTGTGTGGCTGTTAGTACAGCAGGTGTGTGGTTGTGTGGGTGATAGTACAACAGGTGTGTGATTGTGTAGGTGTTAGCACAGCAGGTGTGTGATTGTGTGAGTGTTAGTACAGCAGGTGTGTTGTTGTCTGGGTGTTAGTACAGCAGGTGTTTGGTTGTCTGGCGGGGGTGTATCAACTTCACTTAAAACTGTAATGAGGGATCCTCCTCTCACACATTGGACTATTCGAACACAGACATAAGATTCTCTGATCACTGTACCTGTCCTGGGTATATGTCACGTGAGGATACGAGGTGTATTAAGTTCATACCGACGCATACAAGATATTTCCTTTCAAGTATAGTTTCTGGGTCACTTTAACACCTCACATAGTTCTGATACATTTATCCTTTTTCCAGACCATTGTTCTCATGTATTTTCATATGATATCTGTGGAAGTTATGTTCGCTACACGTTCACAGACGTAAATAGTATGACCTTCAAACCATGATCCACACTTAGTCCTACAGTACACTAGCCCGGCTCAACTGGACTTTCCCAATCATCTTATGGATACCCTGAATTCTCCTTAATGCTATGAATACATACAATTAACATTATATAACTGTACCTGGGTACAATACAACACATGGTCTAGTAACATTGAGTAGGTGAGTTATCCTTTATCGATGTTTCCCATTTTCTGAGGTTCTACAAGCGCGGTGGATTTGACTGTTATATAGCGTAATATGAATTAAATGGGGTTTTTAGGAATGACAATGATGTGCGCAGTACAACTGTATTGGCGGACTAATATTCCAGCTGGTGATCAAGTGAAAACATGTTGAGAGGAATTCGTAAGGAATTTGTTAACCAAATTTTTTTCATTAATCGAAATGAATATTCTTACTTTTACTTTTATCCTCTTCGCCACTGATCGGCTTGCTAGCCGCTTGGGCGATCGGTCACGTCTCTTTTCCTTTATATTCTTCACCAAAAGGTCGGCTCGCTAGCCGCCCGGGCGATCGGTCACGTCTCTGTCACGCACTGTTGGCAAATACTGGGCATGCACCGGCTCCTGAATGTACCTGAACCCGCTCCAGTGTTGGTCAAGTACTTCTCTTGAAAGAGCTCACACTCGGTGCCGTCACAACACTCTCTGGTAGATTGTTCCAAGAGTTTACAACCCTCACTCCGAAAAAGTTTGCCCTCACGGTTTTCTGGACTTGCGGCTTCTTCAATCTTGAGCTGTGACCCCTTGTGGGGCGAGCGTCCGCCAGCTCCAAGTAAGGACACTCAACTGAGTAGTGCCCCCTGAGATGCTTATAAACCTCAACTAGGTCCCCCCTTGCCCGTCTGTAGTATAAGCTAGGCAAGTTCAGGCGCTCCAATCTCTCAGGGTAGCTGAGATGCCGAAGTGCAGGCACCAGTTTGGTGGCCCTCCTTTGAACATTTTCAACCAACTGACAGTCCCTAGCATATCTCGGGGACCAGATGGGGTGACAGTACTCCAGATGGGGAAGCACTTCATTCCTGAAGATCGTCACGAGGGACGGACCGTCTAGATATCTGAACGACCTTCTTATAAGACCCAATAATTTATTTGCCTGATTTACCTTCTTCTCACAATGGCCCGAGAACTTCAGCTCATTGTCAACATACACACCTAGATCCTTCTCACACACAGTCTCAACTAATACATTTTCTTCATCCCGTTGGGACATATGGTACGCCTCCTTACCGTTGGTACGCCCCAGGTGCATCCTCTTACACTTCGTGACATTGAATCTCAGCAGCCATTCCTGGAGCCCACAGAGGTCCTTCTGCAGCTCTTCACAGTCCGCTTGGTTCTTAATTTCCCGAAATAACTTGGCGTCATCGGCAAACATTTGTATGGAGGAGTGTACAACGTCAGGCATATCATTTATGAAACAAACAAACAACAGCGGGCCCAATACACTACCCTGCGGTACCCCACTTGTTACAGGTACAGATGATGATTTCGTGCCATTAATCACCACACATTGCTTGCGGTCATGTAGAAAGTCTTCTATCCACGCTAGGACATTTCCCCGAATTCCGTACCCTTCCAGTTTGATTTTCAGCCTTTCGTGGGGTACACTGTCGAAAGCCTTGGCAAAATCTAGGTAAATATTGTCGATATTACCACCCCGTTCTAGAATATGGGTCCAAATATCCAATACCTTGAGCAATTGTGTCAAGCAAGAGCGCCCCGGCATAAAACCGTGTTGGCAATCTTTTACAAGGTTGTTTCGTAGTAGATGTTCCATCGCTGCATCTCTGATAATACTCTCAAGTACTTTACATATTATGCTGGTCAGGCTCACCGGTCTATAGTTGTTCGTGGAGTGCCTATCGTCCTTCTTGAAGATAGGACTCACATAAGCCACTTTCCATTCACTGGGGACCATTTGTTCATCCAGGCATTTACAAAACAGAATCTTCAGGGGCTCTGCAAGCTCGTTGCACAGCTCCCTTAGCACTCTAGGATGCACCATGTCAGGTCCAGGACTCTTATGGACCTTTAGCCTGGACAGTTTATTTCTAATACCCTCTTCTGTGAACACAATGTGGGTCAGTGCTGTGTCGAACCGTCTGTCCTCAAACGCAGGAAGGTTAGTTGCATCCTCTCTTGTGAACACTGAGGAAAAGAAGCTGTTCAATGCCTCAGCTTTATCCTGGTCAGAATCTGCGTAACTACCATCTTCAAGCCTCAGGTCTGATACTCCTACCCGCGTTTTCAATTTCGACTTTGCATAGCGGTAAAACGCCTTTGGGTTTGACTTGACCTCGCGTGCAACCAGCCTTTGGAACTCCTTTTCAGCCCTCCTACACTCTATCTTTGCTTGGTTTCTGGCTCTTGCATACATCCTCCTGTCTTGCTCATCGTTTGACCCAACCCACGTCTTGAATTTCTGGGTTTTCTTCTTAATTTTGTCGACCGCCGCATGGTTCATGTGTAGGGATCCCCTCGTATTCCTAGAAGCACTGGGTTTGGTCTTGGGTATATATTTATCGATCAAATGGGTCATTTTACTAGTTATGATATTCAGCGTAGTGTCTGCGTTCTTGTACCTTAATAAGTCAGGCCAGTTGATACCCCTCATCTCTTCCCTCATCCCATTGTAATTTCCCTTGTAATATTTGCACCTTGGCCTGGCCTTATCTTGAACTAGGTAACAGTTAAATCTGAATGACAACACTGTATGGTGACTGGTGCCAACTGGGGCAAGGTGTTCCAGTTTGGCCACCATACCCTCCTCGTTTGTTATGATGAGGTCAAGTGGCTTGGGTGTTTGCTCCCCTCTGTAATGTGTTGGGTCTCTCACATGTTGGAACAGAAAATGATCTCTCAGAGTTTCTACAAAAAGAGTAGCAGGATTATTCAAGTCATTCGGGGTTGACTCGTTTCTCCAGTCGATGTCGCCATAGTTAAAGTCCCCCATGATAAGGAGGTGGCTGGGGTTGAGCATCGCCGCATTGTTTATTAAGGTTCTTAAGTTCCTTTGATTTAGTGGGCCACAGTTCGGGGATCTGTAGATACACCCGACGATAAGTAAATCCCCTCCCTTTAATTTAATTTTACACCACTTGGACTCTTCAAAAACATCCTCTCCCTGTACCCTCGCCTGGCTGGCTCTAAGGTCTTGCCTAGCGTAGATAACCACACCCCTCCTGCAGGATTCTTGAGTTAGGTTCGTAAATGAGTCATATCCAGCAATACTGAACTCACATTCCTCTGGGTCGATTCTCCTGTTCTTGTACAACAGTTCTACAACTCCTACAATATCTGGTTGGTGTACTCTTAGTAGTGTTTCAAACTCCTCCCTCTTATCAAGGAACGTGTCAGTATTAGTGTACATGACATTCAAGCCAGAATTTGTTCTCGGTAACGTCTCTGCTCTTAGTAATAAACCCGCTCCACCCACATTCTCAGAAGCTGCAGCATTTGCTAAGTACACTGTATTTTGCAGGGTGTGGTTAAAAATGTCATTGTTTACACGGCGCTCGTTCCCTCCTGTCCGGTAGGCTGAGCTGGTGCCGCCTCCCGGGTGGGGGGTTGAGTGGGTGTGTAATGGTCATGATAAGAGCTAACCTGAAAACCTTAAGGATTCATATTACGCTCAAACGTCCACAAAACCTTTCGAGTCCCCCAGTGGAAACGTTCCCCGTTTTCTATGTTTCCCCCGTCTTGGTCTATGGGAGTAGACGCTGTATGCTGGGACCTGTTGCCATCCAAACCTTTGTAATCAATTTAATTGTGCTTTCGATAGCTGAGTCAGAGCATTGTTAGTGAAGATGATAATAGAGAATGAAAATGAGTTCATAGTCTCAATTTCAAGGTCAGAGTGTACAGTAAATTAATTCATCGGAATAGGAGTAGCTGGACTCCCTGGCCTGTTTTGAGTGAGGGCGCCGCAGGCATTTCAACCGTTAGTAAGTGCCGGTCCCTTCATCCATACAGGTAGGCCATCCACGCTGTGTTGTGATTTGCCCTTCTTTAAGTGATTTGACCCAATTAATAGTTGATTGTGCAAGTGTTACAGTAACGTAGTTGATATGCTCTGAGTGAAGTCATATTTACGTCTTTAACGTCCCCTAAAACGTGATGTTGTTGTCACCGTTAGTAAGTGCCCGTCCCTTCATCCATACAGGTCCCCTGACGCTGATTCCCGTTTGTCTCCCGATCCCATTGTGATTCTTGAATCGCTCTACCATCCAACAACGGCCTCGGATGTATTAGATGTCCAGCCGGGATCATATATGAGAAGATGGCACCGATGCGGCCGGATTAATGTGCCCCAAGGCTTCGTTGGGCCAGACCCCAGACCCGCCATGTGTCTGGCTACTCCACAATAACAAAGGCTGCGAGCCCTAGTGTTCTTCCCTGGGTTACTCCTTGGAAGTATATGTCCACAGAGAGTGTTATAACATATATTTTCCCCTTTGATTTCATATTAATAAACTTGTTTTAGAGTAATTAAGGTGTATTCATTTCTCCCACAGTATTTTACCTTTATTTCCATCCAAGTGACCTGATACCAAAATTACCATACTCACGTGCCTAGACCCTCGCCCATGCTACCCAAAGAATGTCCATGCTACCCAAGAATAGGTGACGGAACTGAGTAGAGTAAGAACTAAGAGAAGTAAATAAGATGAGGGTGGTGTAGAAACAGAGAGGGAGTCGGGCCCCCTCACATTGGTGACAGATCAAGAATCTCGCCCCCTCACATTGGTGGCAGCCCAAGAATACGCCCCCTCACAGGTGGAGGGTGCACTGCTGCCCCCTGGCCCTGTGTCGGCACACTTGTTCCCACTACCCTCCCCCTGAGTATAACCCATGTGCACCTGTCCCCGTTCCTCCTCGACTCCTCCCTCTTCTGCTTCAAGTCCAGCAGGAGCTTCTTGTGCTGTTCCCTCTGCATTACCGTGCGGTCTGGGTGAATAAATACATCCCGAAATGCCTCGCTCCTTGCTAAGTTTTTTGCCTGCCGGATAACTTGCCATTTCTCCTCCTCACTCCCTAGTGTGATCCTGAGGGGGCGAGGCTTAGCCCCCTGCTTTTGTCCCAGTCTCCTCACATCCTGAGGGGTTGCTGGAATCTTCAGAACCTCTGTGCAAATATTTTGAAACAGCACCTTGTCGTGTGTTTCCTTACTCACAGTTCCCTCTGCCTGGCTCTCTGGGACTCCAAAAACTATTACATTGTTCCTGCGCTGGAGCCGTTCCTGGTGTTCCTCCTCTCCCCTAACAGTAGGTGCGTTAATTTTCATTTCTTCGACACACTTTTTCAGAGTCCCAATCTGCTGTAGAACCTGTACTGATTCTGCATTACTCTCCGCCCCCCCCCCCCCGTGGCCCTCCTAATACGTCAGCATAACTCCTCTTAGCAACCACCTCCATTCTATTAGCTACTTCCTCAGTCTTAGCAAGGATCTCTTTCTCAACTTGCTCCAGTTTGTCAACCAGCAGGGCTCCTGCTTCATCTATTTTCGTCCCTAGAGAACTCGTTCCCTTATGGATTGCAATCGCTTCATTCACCTTGGCTATGCAGCCAGGGCAATACCAGCAACAGCCATCAAGCTTTACGGCAGTTAGTAACTTCCTAAACGTTGCATTAGTTAGGCCTGCATCCTCCATATCCGACGTCTCCCTGCAGTAATCACATATCAAACTCATGGTTGTTGTTGTTGTGGGGAGGGGGGGGGGTGCAGACTGTGTATAAATCTACACCTATTTCAAAGAAAATAAAGAGAGAAAAAGTACTTAGCTACTCTCTGTTGCCTATGGAGTTGTCGTCTGCGACTGCGTACACTGTATCTCCCTGTCAATGGTGTAATGTAGGCACAGTTTCAGTCCTTGAGAAAGCACACAATCAACATAAAATTTAAAGTCTCTGTGGCACCTATGACACGACTTGGTTTCAGCTGGCACGGTGCCTTTCCAGCTTGCTTGCTAGTGAGCGCTCACTTTAAGTTATTTACAACTTCAGCGGTCACTGATGACACTATGAACTATCACTGTGTACACTGTATCTCTCTGTGAGTGGTGTATTATAAACACAGATTCAGTCCTTGAGAAAGCACACAAACAAAATAAAATTTAAAGTCTCTGTGGCACCTATGACACGAATAGGCTGGCAGTTGTCCTTACCAGCTCGATTGCCAATATGTATTCACTTTAAGTTATTATAGTCTCTTCTGCATTCACTGATGACAACTATGAACTGATTTAACTGAAGGCACAGTACTACACTCCCTGGTTGGCCTTTATCACAGCCGTGACCACAACACCCTAAAAAATAAAATAAAATAAAAGCTTTGTCATGTGGCAGTGATTGTGTGGTTATAGGCCTGTGACCCTGGCTGTACCTCCAACTCGGTGGAAATTGAGTTTTCAAAAAATACAATCGTGTCTAGCATGAAAAGTCCAACATCGATTTACACTTTCACCTCACTAAGACGATCTTGACGAACTTATGTAATCACTGTCCAATTTCTGCCGCTCTACATCGAAGGCCCGAATGCCGAACACGCTTTGTTACAGAGGCGCAACACGACCCGCCCGCCCGGACTGCCATACACAGTACATGTCTTGTGGAAGGTAATTCGTTAACCGAGAGACCACTGTATTTATATTATTCCCTCATCCGTTTCTTGTCCTATATATTTTCCATAACTGTTATCAGTACTGTGCACTGACAATGAGCATTCATCTGTCGCTCATTTTGAAGACCTCTTGTAGTGGATTCCTCCCCTACAAACGCCGTGTGTCGCTGATTGGCCGACTCCCCGCGAATATACCAGCGTATCCCTCGTGGTCAAGGTCAGGTAACCAGCCACGCCTACCCCCGCTATATAAGATCACACCTGGCCGTGACCTGCCCCTTCTTCTAGCTACAGCCGAAGCAAGCAACACCTCCTCTGAGCACCCTCACCAACCAGCTCTCCCTACTTACGCTTGTAACCACGCTGCCTCCTCCCAGCACCAGCCACCAAGCTGAATTGTACATCCAATATAATATGTATACAGAGAGCACATTGTGAGTTTCCTTTCTCCATCCCATCCTGAGTGTGAACCCAAACATAACGTACCCCACAAATGGTGACCTCGGAGATTCGCACTCACACAGGATGGAAGAGAAACATCTCATGTAAACCTACAATTGGTGACCCCTGGAGCCGTGAACACCACACTCCTTTCTGCTGCCTTACTCCTGGAGCTGAGAAGATCGTCCTGCCAGCTGCCAGCCTAGGCCAAACGCCTTACCCACACCACGTGCTACCACACTCCTCCACGACAACACCACCCGCACCACGTGCTACCCAACTACAACACCATCTCACGACTGTGTGACACACTTCCGCAAGAATGGACGGACGGACGGATCTCTCTACCGACTTTCAACCACAATGTCGAGAACTGGTTAGATCATGTGGAAGCAATCCTCATCGTCTCTCAAGCTACTGCCAAGCAAAAGTATGGCGCCCTGCTCTCTTCCTTGCCCACGGAAGTCACCACGCATGTATCACGGACTATTTCCAACCCTCCAGAGAACAAAAAGTTCGCCACCCTGAGGGAAGCCTTAAAAATGCATTGCCAACGGACCCGCCCCAGTCTCCTACAGAACGTATCTTCTAACTCCCTTGGAAATTCAACTCCAGGACTTCTCTGGGAGATGTGTAGGCTGAACTCCAGGCATGCAGACGGACTTCCCGACCCTATCCTGCACCAGGATGGAGGAGAAACATCTCATGTATACCTACACTCTATCCTCATGCTGACCCATACAATACTGACCATATAATGTATGGTACTTACAATATTGCACTTAAGTACTGTACAGTGAACCCTCGCTTTATGCGGTCAATTGAACCCACGGAGGCCCGAGTAAAGCAAGAAACGCATAAAGTGAACAACATAACATATGGGATCAATTGAAATAGAGACTGGGCCGACCCCCAAACTCCACTTTTTCAGACACAATACCTACGTTGTAGTAAAAATAACTTCTTAATTTTATGATGGTATGCACACACAATTAATAATTACGAGAAATATCAATAATATTAGATTTTTTAACACTTACATTAATAGAAAAGATGGCTGGGCACACGGGGATGGAGGGTTGGTTCCGAGGCAGAGGGCCGATTATTGGCCCTCACCTGTATCAATTGTATCACTATCCACCACAGAGGCTTGCAGGGCCTCTGTCAAACCCCTCAAAGTCCATGTAAGTCCATATCCTCACTATCACTGACTTGAGCCAGCTGTGGTGGGTGGCAAGTGAAGAACTCGGTAATGTTTTGATGACTGGGCGACCTTGTGCGCACCCTGCCCACGCCGCTCTCCGCATACAAGAGTACAGGCACCGCACAAAGTGAGCATTCTGGGTCTGGCAGGGTACCGCGTAAATGTGGAAATGCGTAAAGAAGGGTAATACTATACTATTTTTCTAAAACCACTATTGGTTAGCAGATTTCTAAAATTATTAAATGCTGCTATATTAGACCTTATCATTTTGATTCTTACATTTATGCCACTGATCGGGTTGTGTTTCATCCAATTCCATGCATTCTTTATTGGGTCAAGCAAGATTCAAGAGTTCCCAGGCCACTCAGAATTAAACTTCACAGGCTCCAATTAGGACATAAACATGCCCCTAATTACATAACTGGGATCAATAGCATTTGCAAACAGTGTACAGTTTATGAAGAATAACTGGTGAAATGATTCAAGCAAGACATTCTTTAGATGCAGTACTACTGTATTAAATAAGGACTAAATATGTCTTAATTAAAACACACTAACTTTCAATAAAAGATTTTTTTAAGAATTGTAAATATGTAAATTCAGTAAATATTATTTTTTTGTGGGGGAGGGGGGAGTGGTGGAATGAGAGGAAAAAAAACTCTCATCATAATTGCATAACTTTTAATTCTGGAGACACCGAATTGAGATAGAAGATTGTTTTTCCATTTTGAGGGTAAAACCAAGATACATTTATAAAAATACTGTACACAAATTTGTACACATTCTTTTTTTTAAATGTTGAATTTTTTTTTTTTTTTAAACAAACCATATTTTATCTACTTAGCCTCACCCATTAACATTTCCCCTGCCATCATGCTTCCTGTACAGTACAGTATATACATAGCAAGCTTCCCGTACAATTTCCTGACAACTGTTATGTACTTTAGTCACTCTGGGTTTTTCTTCCTATTTCTTTCTCTTAATATATTTGTAAAGCTTGTGTTCAATTTCTCATGTGTATTCCAGAATTTTGTTTGTATTTATTACTGATATATTTGTAAAGACTACTTTCATGTCTTCAAGGGACTGCAAGTGTACATTTTGAACACCACCCACCTCCCCCAGTCTCTAAGTGTTGGGCAAAGTGTAGGGTGGTGTACAGTGAATGTATTATATAATGGTTGCCCTCATGTCCAAGACTGGCTGGCCCTAAAACTACCTAGGCACGATGTAGTTTAAGGTGTATAAGATGTCAGAAACACAACAACCACACCTTAAATAAATGAGCTGTAAGGCCCAAGGAGACCAAACAATTCATAACAGGCTACCATTACCCAAAAAACACAATCCTCTCTAAGTGATTAACATCCAGGGCCAATATTACTGCTGGGTTGATAAAGAGAGTCTCAAGGCAACCTTTAAGCAACACAAAATTATTTTTTATTTTTTTTTTTTAGAAAGAGAGAGCTTAATTTTCATACAGTACAACTAAATAATAACTGAGAAGCAGAAATAATGTGTGAAAGTCACAAAATGTAGAAAAAGTATGTACGGACCACTTCACAATAATTCTAAATGCTGTAGAGTCATACCATACTGCACTATACCTTGGTACATTGGCTGGCCATTTACCTATTAATGTGACAAATAAAATAAAACAGTATATTGTAGCTACACTTAATAACAATACAAAAGATACATAATGTTATACAGAGAGAGAGAAGGCAACTTTCCATAAAAATAAAACCAACATTTCACTTTTATCAATAATATAATGAATCAAAACATTTTGTACATTTTATATTCCTTATTTCTTTACTTACTCAGCTTACAATTCCTTTCTAAAATACCTTGATTCAAGGGGTACAGAAATCTGGAAGGGAGAAATGGTGGTGGTAGAGTGGGAAGTGTAGACAGGAACAAGACAGAGCTAAGTCAAGTAAAAGTCTAACACTCATATTTTGGCACCCCTGACAAACTTTGGATCTCGTCAATTAGGAATTTGTTATACTCGTTGAGATCCACAGGTTTACATCCACCGACATAGGTTTCCAACCTTCCTTCATCCTGGAAAAATAAAAATAAGATGTAAGCATAACACAAAATGTAAGGAACATTAATTAATTATAAGAGAAGAACAGCTAACTTTCACTGATGATGGCTGCCACCTAACAGCTAACTTTCACTGAGGATGGCCACCACCCCAAGAGCTAACTTCAACTGATGATGGCCACCACCCCAAGAGCTAACTTCAACTGATGATGGCCACCACCCCAAGAGCTAACTTCAACTGATGATGGCCACCACCCCAAGAGCTAACTTCAACTGATGATGGCCACCACCCCAAGAGCTAACTTCAACTGATGATGGCTGCTGTGTACGGGTTCACAGCATCATAACAGGTGTACCTCTAGGACTAAATACACTAAAGCTACAAGATTGATGGCACCAGCTGAGGTGTAGTGTATTGTTACATCAGCGTATGAACACAATCACTCAAAAGAGGATTCCTTGACAAACTTAGGTAAAGTTCAACAGTTTAAAGATACTGTATTGTGATTATTGTCTATCCTTCATAAATCTATAAAATTAAATTCATATAATTCCAATGACTTAAATCTCTGAAGTACAGTAAAATCTCGATTTAATGGAAACCGATATACTGTAATGAACTCTCGAGTTAGCAGGAGGCATTTTTCTGTTATTTTTCGCTCAATTTAGTGAATTCATTCGCTAAATCGAGGATAATTCCGTTAACATGCTCACACCTATGGAGACACTTGAGACACACGATACAGTAAAACCTCGCTAAGGCGGACTAATTGGGAGAAAGGTGTGTCCGGGATAAGAGGTTGTCCACCTTAGAGCAAATTTTTCCCCAAAGACTGCCATTTAAAAAAAAAAAGGAATACAACAACAATGTATCCAATTTTTATGAAAGAAATATATATATATAATTTTTTTTTTAATTAATTTAAAAAGTATTAAACACAAAGTACTGCACACTTGGTTCACTGAAGGCTTAACCTTCTCCGCACCCTTACCGATACCAAACACTTTCTTAGGGGCCATGGTTATTATTTAATTTTTTCAATAACAATAAAAAAAATATGAATGATACTTCAGCCTACAATGAATGCACTAAATGTATAAAAATATTAAATAATGATATAAAAAACACCATATAAGATGTACCCCCCATTTTAGCTAGGAGTATTTAGGAATTTTTTTTTGTGAATTTTCCTCCTGTAGCCACAGTTTTCTTAAAATAATATAAAAGAACCAGGAAATGTGAGGAATAAATAAAAATAATAAAAAAATGCAGTAATGCCAAATCAGGAAACAAAACCCAAATTAAAGTTTAAAACAGTCACCATTTGCATACACTCCGTGTTTCACCAATGTAATGAAGACCAGCTGGGACACTGTTTCCCAAGCAACGCTCCCCACCCCCTACTCTCTGTACTCTCCCCTCCCTCACTGAGCCAACTAACTCTTGTGCAAAGAAATGTATAAAGTATTCTGTTTACGTGTTTGCCCTTTGGAAAATTATTCTTTTACTATTTTCACAAACTGTATGTACGATGATGTGTGCATGTAACCGAGTAAAAAATAAAAGAAGAGTGTTACGACTATCTACCCAAAAATGCAAGTTGAAAAACAACTATAACACCTCACAGCTTGGCCCAGCAGCATGGTGATCACAGTGATGAGTCTAACCTGGCTACAATGCCATGATAAATCACTATTATATCAGTAAACATTAATAATAACAGTAAATCCAGTGAAATATGGCAGGGAAAGAGGAGAGTTACAAGAGCAGATGACGCTCAACTAGCAGTCACTCAATTCACTCCCCTTACTCGCACCTGTTACCAGGCAAAGAAATGGCTGGTAAGATTCAATGTCATGAAGTATAAGAGGAGGTACTGAATGTGAAAAGGACCTGAGTGTGTATGTTGAGAATGAACTGAAGTTCTTGGACCATTATGAGAAGGTGAATCAAACAACAAAATTTTTGGGTCTTAAAAGGTCGGTCGGTCGTTCAGATATCTAGATGGTCCGTCCCTCGTTACAATCTTCAGGAGTTAGGTGTTTCCCCGCCTGGTCCTCGATATATGCTGGAGACTGTCAGTTGTACTGAAAATGTCCAAAGCAGCATCACCAGACTGGTGCCTGCACTTGGCACCTCGGGTATCCAGAGAGATGAGAGCACCTGCAACTGCCTAGCTTATACTACAGATGGGCAAGGGGGACATAATCTAAGATATATAAACACCTCAAAGGGCACTGCTCCTCAAGTGTTCATACCTGGAGCTAACAGATGCCAGCTCCACAAGAGGCCACAGCACAAGGATGAAGTCCAGAAAATTTGTGAGGGGGAACTTTTTCAGAGAGAGTTGTGAAATCTTGGAACAGCCTGCCAGAGAATGTTGTGACGGCACCGAGTGTGAGCTCTTTCAAGACCAGACTTGACCAGTACTGGAGCAGGTTCAGATACATTTAGGAGCCTAGTACTTGCCAACAGCGCATAACAGAGACATGACCAACTGCCTAAGCGGCTAACGAGCTGGTCAGTGGCGAAGAGGATAAAAGTGAAAAGTAGTCTAATTTGAAAACGGTGACAGGTATTGTGATAAACAATTAAATAAACCATGCATTTACCTACAATAACATAATAAGAAACTCTGTATCATTACTGGAGTGAATGAAATAATATTCCCAAATAACAATTGATAACTCTCACAAGGTGGTCTGAGAGGTAGCAGTGAACACATGCGGTGGAGGCAGGACACAGATTGAGTGGATGTAAACAAACTCCACGTGCCAAGCGATGTGTGGTGTGGAATTTAATGGAATCACGCATGATTTGGTGAAATACTGTAGCTCAGTATATCAAACGAACATAACAGAAAGGTCGATTTAGCGGAAATTTCAATTTAACAAATGGGGGTGGCTCGAATTAGTTTGTTAAATCGAGAAAATACTGTATGCTGAACAAAAATCTTACTGTGGTGCTAAAATTTTCGTGCATGGTGATTACTGAAATAATTAAAAAACACGCAGACAGACAGAATAATCAAATAACTTACGTAATATAATTCCGTCTTAACACGTAACTTGAAGAAGTATTCCTCGAATGTCGCATTTATGAAAAACTTGGTGAAAGCATCGTGGTCGGTCTCCTTCAAGTTGCCGATGTTTTTTGCAGTGGTGCCCAGGATCTTTTCAGCAGTTCTGTCTAATGCTGTTGCCCAAACAGTGTTTGTGCAGTCAGTCAGTTTCATCTATTGAGGGGGAAAACATAAAATTCTCCTTAGAGCACAATACAGTACTTTACAGAATCTGATCACCAAAAAATTTTCACAGTAGAATTATGACTCCTATACTTCATACATTTACAAGGTGGAATAAATCACTAATGCTGTGTATGTATCCTTCAATTCCAGTTAAATATCAAGACTTTCCAATGTCCAATCTTTCAAACGGGACGGGACAACGGCATTGATAATTTAATTTAGAATACAGTTCAGTAAAGTATTAATAATGAAACACATTTTAAATTTATGAAAAATTCTCAAGATACATGAAAAATAAGAAGAAAACAATTACATTAGCTAAATATAAGTTATGGCGATTCTAGCCACCAAGTTAAATGGGTGTCTTTCAAGGATTTACCAAATAATTTAAAGATTAGTTATACTGTATACAGAGCTATACATGGAAAACACAAACACTGCACTGTACAAGAATGTAAGGATATTTAATTTACCAGAAAATAGGCCCAAATATACAATCAAATATGATAAAGTACAGTGTATGATGTATGCTATGAAAGCAACGTGAATAAAACCCAAGTGAGAAATAATATAAAATTTAAGACCAAAACCATTCACTGGAATGTTAACATCAAGAGGTAAGCCAACTTTTACACAATAAATATACACAGTCTGTTTCTTTATACAAGAACCCTAAATGATTAATATATTTTAGGACGTGCAATAAAGAGGAGCCTAATAAATCAGTCGGAATAAAGTCTGATCATATCATTGCAAAGGAAATAAATGTTCTTCATTATGATCAGACTTTATTCCTACTGATTTATTAGGCTCCTCTTTATTGCACGTCCTAAAATATATTAATCATTTAGGGGTCTCGAATAAACAAAATTTACTTGCTAATTCTACAAGTACTCCATTATTCTACACCTGACGAACTTGAATGCACTTCAGCAATTTTTCTGACACTTCTATTAATAACACTAATAAAAACGAGATCATCTCACTTGTAGCATGAGCCGCCACTGGAAGGTGCCATAATCTTGGTAGCAATCCTCGCACCTATACATGCCATTGTTCAAGTCAATAACCTTCTTGTTGCAATGAACAGTGGGGCAAACAGAATACACACTATTATCATGACATATCAGAGTAATGTACGCTTTGTTCATATAGAAATCAGGTTGGATGCTTCCCAGCTTTTCTGCCATGGCTTCTCCAAATGTTCTAAAGGTATCACCTGCTAAAAGAAAGAAAGAAAGAAAGAAATGCATCATCAAAATAACTTCCTGTAAGGCTAGGTAAAAAAAATTTAAAATTATCCATCCAACTTTGGCATAAGTACTATCCCAGACAGTAATTTTCTTTATCTCTAAGAGTGATCCATTGTTTTAAGTCAAAACAGAGAATTTGCAAATGGCATTTAACCCTTAATCGGCAGTCACTTAATTTTTTTTGCATTCCATTTTTGTGTATGTGAGGGTGGTGTAGGGAAACTTTAGCTGCTGATTAAGGGTTAAAAGCCCTGCATGTGTGTGCATCAGAAAGTCAACAACACCAATACAACAAAAGCCATACACAATTACCTCCACCAAAGACACCTCTCTGGTTGGAAACTTTGGAAAGGTTAACTGTGTTCATGTAACAGCCACCATTATCAAACCACCTCTTCAGTTGATGGGCTTCCTGGATGTCTGGGTTTATCTGTAGGAGAAAGAATTTGACTTTTTAAGATTTTGCCTCTCACTTATTAGAAGATGTTACTATAACTGGAGTTTTGACTGATTCATGGTCATCTTGTACTGTATTTAGCTACAGCATTCTTTAAGTTTATGCCATCTGATTCACTGATTCTGAATACCAAGCTCATACAAGGCTTTTATATCCAATTTTTATGGTTTTCACTTTAAAAACATATTTAATATACTGTAACTATAAATTATTCAAACCAGGGGGGGTTAAAAAGCTGACAAAGTGATTCAAATGTACAATAGGCTTATGTTTGCAAGCGTAAAATATGCACAAATCACTGCTGAGCAATACTGGTTATTAGCCACAGTGTTAATCCCCTTCACTATGGGACGCCACTTGATATTTTATTTAGCTAACGTCAGGCAATTTTATTCAGCAGAGAGGGGAACCCTTACACAAGGAGTTAATAGGACCATTTAAAGAGTTGATAATTTACTGCTATAAACTGATGAATAAAGCATTGAATACTTAATTGAATGTTGAAATAGGTAACTGCACAATAGAAAAGAAACACAGAATGACAATAAAGATCCAGCATGAGCAGTGTTGGCGGGTGTACTGAACACAACACATGACCACCACATTACCTGTAAAGTGGAGGAAGCAATTGTTGACAGACAACATCCATTATAATTAGACAACTTGACTCCCTTCACAGCTACTATGGGTTGCTGGGATCCATCAAAGTTCTCTGCGTGGCTTCCCCACAGCGTAAATTGTACCTGTGCGATAAATCGGGGAACCTTTGTCATGATGCTGCTACTAATAAGATAGGGTGAACATTATGGTAGACTAGAGCCATCAGTAGTATGGGTGATAGCTCTTTAACTATTGATAGTGTTAAGTAGTTAATCTAGGAGGTAGATAATATGAGGCCTACTTCATGTGTGTCTAAATACAGAATTATTAACCACTACTTCTTTACCTCTCTCTTTGTCTTGTCTAGAAGCTGCAAGTCTCGCTTCTTTAATTCCCGGCCAGATGATTTCTTAGTCACGGTAGAAATATCGTGGGCTTCTTTGCACACTCCAATAATATCTGAAATGCCATTAAAAATGAAGATTTACACAGTGATCATAGGGGATACTAAGTAATCCCATTTTCTCTTTCTCATTTTTGGTATTTGGAAATGAATGCACTGCTGATAAGGTAAAAACTTGGTACAGTATCTTGGGAGAGACTTTACTGAGGAAGGGCAAGGAAGGGAACATGTTACCAGAACACATCTTTTATGGCAGGTGAAGAGATAAGACACCAAATTGACAGATTCCCTGTTTTTACTCTGAATTAGGGTCATACCTGCACTATGGCTACTACAACACACTTCCAACACTAGGTAGGTTCCTCAGGGTGTCACTAAACTCAAATTACACAGACCTTATGTGGAGGGGGATGGCTCAGTTCCCAGGCATTCACTTCAACAACAAAATTTATTGTACGCTATGAACACGATCAAAGAATAATAATAAAGTGATACCCAGTAATACCATATAATTAAAGAGCTTAAATGAGCAGAAAAGAAAAAAAAACGAACACTTAAAAAAATTGCAAAAAACACACAAATGTTACGTACAAAACTTTAATAAGAGATAAGAGGCATAAGGAATACCTGAGTTTGTGAGGCACCATGAAGGCATTGCCATCCTGAGGTAAGCACACAATGACTTATAATTAAAAGGAGATAAATAATATTAGGAGTAATATATGATATATTGTTATGGTGTTCCCCCATCAGCAACACACACTATACCAAACAACACCAGCCTCTTCCAGTCATGCACACAACACTACTTTCTGAATGTAAGTAAGCAAGCAAATCTTCCTCACCTATGATAGTGCCATTATCCAAGCTCTCAAGTTGGTCAAGCAGAACAAAGTTGAACTGCATGGCTTGGTTGGACGTGACTTCATAGCAAAGGGTGACCTGTAGTATTGATTAAATAACGTCAAATTATAAAAGGCCTAATTTAGTGTTAAGATAAGGATGAGAATCAAGGGATGTAATATACATCGTGTTTATGTGTGTCCTTAAAATAAACTGGACATAATACAGCACGAAAATGATGAAATGATTACAAATTAGTTCATAGTTTGGGTTAATAATAATTTATCTAAATACAAATCCTTGCACCATAAAGACAGACAATGAGTATTATCCTTGGCCTCTCCCTCCACCACCCCACTGCTCTCGTCCCCAGCCCTTCCACATCACCTGTCTCCCCACCCAGACCTTCCACATCACCTGTCTCTCCACCCAGCCCTTCCACATCATCTATCTCTCCACCCAGACCTTCCACATCACCTGTCTCTCCACCCAGCCCTTCCACATCATCTATCTCTCCACCCAGACCTTCCACATCACCTGTCTCTCTACCCAGACTTTCCACATCACCTGTCTCTCTACCCAGACTTTCCACATTACCTGCCCATGAGCCAGTGTACAACAGACCGAGCACCTCACCTACACCTCTTAGGTGAAGCAGCAATACTATCCCTACTTATGAGACAGGTGGACAAGGGGAGGGACCTCAGGGGAGAAGCTCATATTCCTGGTTGTTAACCCTCGAAGGAGGTTTTGTATTTATTACCATTTAAGGGACTACAACCCAGGAGTATCAATTTGGCCAGCAAAGGTCTAACAAATTTTCATATGGTGAAGAGCATACAGTTAAGTATATAATTCCTTGGGTACTGGAATAAATTATAATCAATCATATGTGAAGGTTCAAACACTATACTCGGTGAACGAGTTACCTTCCATAAGATTCTTAACTTCGGTTTACGAGCAATCCCTCGATTAACGAGTTTTTTACGAGCCGACCTCAACATGTTTTCGCTTGCATTTGGCGGTCGACCAGCTGTAGTATAAGTCCGCCAATACAGTAATCGGTTTTAGGGCTTAAATTCCTTACTATTTTAGTAAATATCAAGAAGTTATACCATTCAATAATTTTAAAAGTTTAATATTATATTTTTTAGTCATTTTAACAATTATTGAACATAATTGAAGTTAAGGAAACTAGTTTCATGTGCGCCATCCAGCCTGGCCACACACCAAACAGGCACCAGTCTCTTGTCTTTTCAGTGGAGGTAACATCTTGCTTGAGACACTCTTCAACTAAAGGCAATTTTCGGTGAGCTGGAACCAATTACCCAAAAACCCATTGAAACAATGGTTTCGGTTAACGAGCAACCTGCTGGAACGGATTGTGCTCGCTAACTGAGGGACCACTGTACATAAAAATGAACCAATATAAAACAGTGATCTAAACAATTATACTTCTAAAGTTGATGGAGAAAATTGCTATAGTAGTAGAGTTAATGTATACTATAACAACACTGAAGTAAAAGTGCCCACCTCGGTCATCTTATTGAAGGTCATCTCATAGTCATTATTCAGGTTGCAGTACTCTTTGTTGGCGCGTTTGAGAGTGGCTGACGAGATGAAGTATACCTTGTTCAACTGAAATAAGTTACATGATAATGTAATTAATAGTGATCTGGGACACAAAAACAGATCTTGTGTGTGAAGATTAGGAACCTCCTCTCTCCCCTCCCCACCACCACCACAACTTATTTTGACTGATGATTAAGCATCCTAATATTAACTTAACCAAATCCCACATGGTAGAATCAAGGTGTTTAATAATTTGGCACAATAAGCAGGGGTGCCTTAACTTCACGAGATCCACAAAAACTTACACAATGATCAATGAGTCACACTCTCCTAACTGGGTCCACCCGCTACACACACGGGGACTTATATTGCAAAATATGCTAATAATTACTTGACCCGTTACGTTACCCAGTCAAAAATAAACATTCTGCATTCCAGTTTGGACAAAAATAAAGGAAAAGTGCCATTATCTAACCAATGGCTAAAAATTGTCATCAAACATAAGTGTTACTTTCGTAGATAAGGGAAAAACCTAATGATAAGCTCATATTAACTCTCTCAAAAACCTTAAACCTAAAACTATACACATACATTTAGAAGTAACCCTATCCCCCTAAACTTGCAAGTCTTATTCCTCTAGAACTTCATAATCAGCAAATTGCACATATAAATCACTGTGACATGTCTGTAAACACTGTACATGAGTGAGTGGGTAGTAGCAGAGGCAGCACTAAAGAGAGAAGAAAATGTGAGTAAGAGAGGGAGTGAATGGTTGAGTGAGTAAGTAGCAACTGGACTATAACTCACCTCCATTGTGTCATAAAACTTATCCACCTGCTCGTTGAAAGCTGTTGCACAAATTTCCCCAGTCTCATCGCGGAGGTACATGTAGAAGAGCTTGCCTTTACCCCGGGCGTTGCACCAGGTACGTATGCTGGTTTTCTTACTGACACGAGCACACACAGTCCACCTGGGTGAAAAATGTTGCACCATAACCTTTTTTTAAATTTCTAAAATGGAACATGAGGGAGAGAAAAAAAAAAAAAGGAATCTTCTGATCACAATGGTTCATTTTTTTTAAACACTAAACTGTACAAGTGGCCCACTCATAGCCTTTCTGAGATGATCCATTTAATTAAACAAAAATAACAAACTAGAGGTGTGTGTGTGTGTGTGTGCACACGACTCATAATATCAGATACAATAGGAACTCCACTCATGAACTGAGTTTTTGCCTCATCCTCCGCACATCCAAACCCACAAAAGCAGAAATTGACAGTAGGAGAAAAATATCATTTCCTGCCTTACAATGGTTAAAAATTTTCACATGCTGTATTTATAATTAAAAATAAACTTTAACATACATAACACAAGGTCCAAAAGGTAAATTTCTAAGGACTGTGCTTTATTTCTATAACAGATCTTGGGTATAAACTGAGCAGGGGTTGCTCTTCAATTTTTATTACTCTGATATTAATGAGTAGAAGCAGCTGAATCATGAAATTTTTCAACTAACAATTTCACAAAGGAAGCGATATATATATATATATATATATATATGTTGATCAGCATATACCTAGATCACGCGCACCTACAGTGATTTACTTGCATAAATATATATATATATATATATATATATATATATATATATATATATATATATATATATATATATATATATATATATATATATATATATATATATATCCTATTTAGTTATATATATATATATATATATATATATATATATATATCTATATATGCAAGTAAATCACTGTAGGTGCGCGTGATCTAGGTATATGCTGATAACCACCAGGAAAGAAGAAAACACGAAGTTCCCAAGCGCTTTCGTGTAATTCACATCTTCAGATGTGAATTACACGAAAGCGCTTGGGAACTTCGTGTTTTCTTCTTTCCTGGTGGTTATCAGCATATATATATATATATATATACATATATATATATATATATATATATATATATATATATCATATATATATATATATACATATATATATATATATATATACATATATATATATATATATATATACATATATATATATATATATATATACAGTACAGGTAGTCGTCGACTTACGACCTAGATTGGTTACGGCCGCCCGGTCGTAAGTCGGCCTATGTTATAATTACCTTACGTATATTATAATGTGTAATGATAATATAATCATCTTTAAGTCATATTTTATCAACATTTTCTTTGTTCATTATTGTTACAGTCGTCAGGTTTAAGTAAATCACTGCATACTACAGTACAATTTAATTACCTTACGTACAGTATATTATAATGTGTAATGATAATATAATCATCTTTGAGGAGTAGATGAAGACAGTTTCCTCTTGGTAGACATCTTGGGGGGGTGGTGGTTCAAGAAAAATTTCCAAGACAAAAGAAAGGCACAAGGCAAACAGACACGGAGGGAAGTGTGCTGTACCAGCGAGCGTGTTTGTAATTGAGCGCGGGGATGCGCGCGGCTCCAGCTCCCGGCAGCGCCAGGAGGCTGGGGCCAAAACTGTCGTACCGCCGGTCGTAAAGTCGAACAGACGTAAGTCGCATAGGTCGTAAGTTGACGACTACCTGTATTACCCGCCTAACGCGGTTTCACTTAGCGCGTTTTACCATATACGCGGTGCCTCGCCAGAGCTGAACTTTCACTTAACGGGTTTTTTCCACCATATATACGCGGTGAGTGTCGGCTCAGACGCTATTTTTAGATTTGCCCCACCCGCCACCCTGCCTGTTTTAGCTCATAAAATTCATACAAATTACCCGGCCAGAATATAATTTACATTGCTGGAATTCTTACAATATGATGATCATTTTGAATATAACCATCATAGATTTTGCATTAGACATACAAATTTTAGATATAATGTTTACTCTGAGTAAATATGTTATTTTTTGTGCAAAATATATGACATTTGTATTCAAAATATTCCTGGTCTTACAAGGAATCCAGCAATGTCAATTATATTATCCTAACTTTAGTTTGAGGTATTATTTATTACTATACCTTAAAATCTAGTGTCTTCCCCCAATCATTTCTCAGAGAGGGAAGAGCCAGCGAGTGTGAGAAGAGGGGGAGGGAGTCGAGTCCATTATTTGAATGGACATTAACTTGGCGACTGTATTCCTCTATTTCTCTTACATATTAATTGTGTGCGTGTACCATCATAAAATTAAGATGTTGTTTTTACTAGAACATAGGTATTGTGTCGGAAAAAGTGGAGTTTGGGGGTCGGCCCGGTCTCTATTTCAATTAATCCCATATGTTATGTTGTTCACTTAACGCGTTTCTCACTTTACGCGGGCTGCCGTGGGTTCAATTGACCGCGTAAAGTGAGGGTTCAATGTATTTATCAACACAATCAATTACTGTATTTCAATATACGTAATCTCCAATAATGTAATAGACAACTTTTTATTACAACTGCTTTTACAAATACCTGTACCATATCTTACTTAACTCACAATCCCTTCATTATGGGGATGCCAATTTTAATATTCAATTCAGTTCAGGACATGTGTATGCAAGGGTTTGTGTGTTTTATTTACATTTATACATAAAAATTACAATACATAATCTAATAATTTTTATTGGTATCACACATATACAAGACAAATTTTAATCTCGTACCTATGGCAGCCTCAAGCCCCTCTTTCACTTTCTGAACAGCAGCTGTGGCCAATATATCGTACTCGGGTGGGCTAGGTGGTACACTCTCTCCAATGCCTGACTTCTTCTTCACGTGGATATTGACCCTTTAACATTGAAAATAACTTATAAATTGGCCCCAATCAATAAAAATGGAATAAATTTTTTGGATTGTCTGAAAATACCCCACCCCCTCAAGCTTATTTCACCTAAAGATTATCCACCTTAATGGTAACCCAACCTCATAACCCAAATAATGTTAGGGTGATTAATCCGAGGTGAAATAAGCTGGTGGGTAGAATCTTCAGGTGATCCAAATTAATTATGAAAGGCAAACTGATCTAATCTAAGCCATTAGTCATGAATTGTTCCAAAGGAAAAAATTCAATATCACATAATTTTCTAATAACATCACAGTACTGTATTGTGGTTTATACACATATATGGCTGAACACATAATACCATTAAAACAACACTAAAACATTTATGAAACATCACTACAGTATAATATTTTCCTTTTGTATTCCATGTGTTCTATTGAAATACTGTATAGTGGTTGAAAATATAGTTAATTTAATCACGATGGAAAGGGCGAACTATATATCAAAACAGGACTAAGAAAACAAAAGTGCAGAGAATAATACACGTACTTACTTTACAGATATGTTCCCATGCTTCCTTCAGTTGAGCGATGGACCTTGGCTACAGATATGGATACGCAGCATTAAATTTGCTCTGTAGATTGGAGTAATGCTTGCACAGTCACAAGGTTTACCCCGAATATCTGCACTGTGCTCAGAAATGATCGTTTTTTGCTGCTCGTTGGTGAGATGCACCGCTCTTTCCGTTTCCCTAATTACTGTTTGCTTACAAATTCAGACTGCTGATAGCGTCATCTCCAGGTTGCAGGGCTACCAACCCTCTCAAACAAAGGAATGCATGCGGGGTCGTCCCCATCACACAACACAATCATTAGAAAGAACCAAATAGCTATGCCGAGTCGGCCACAAACAAGTGAAGAAGTGTTTGGAGCCGTCCTGACAGTTTAAGTTTGAAAAAATGGACCAAGTTAGACACAAACACTGACTTATATGATACATTAATCAATATACTCTGAGCACTTGTTCATACTTACTTATTCTGACATGGTGTGAGGGAACAAATGGGATGAACATTTCCACCTGTTGGAGATTTTGAAGGTGAGATTCCCTGCTTGAATGGGTTGTGCTCTCCTAAGAGATTACGTTGAGGGGTGCCACCTGTAAATGTGTCCACATCAGGTTAAATTATTATGATTCTTTTAACACTAAAATCAATAGTGAAAAAAACAACCATAAAAAATGTAGGAATAAGAAAACAAAACTGAGAAGATCACTTAAAATGTAACCTTACAAAACAAAGAACTTAAAGAAGTGAAGATCAAGAGGAAATATAGGTACAGTAACACTAAAAAGATAGACAATGTCACAATTACATTTTTGGTGCAGAAAACAGGTGAAAATCTCAGAAATAAAATACAGGTCCTTGTTTATTCCTAGAAAAGGCCAACTTATATGGAAGTGCCATAACCATGTACAGTACTGTATACCGCACGGGTGTCCATTAAAAAGAGGAGTTATATTCCCAGTCCCAGAGCTTCACTCCCTCATCCACTGGTTTTATTTAGGAAGTGGCCTTGACTGGCATAAACAGGACTTAAATATTAGTCCAAAGGTCCTAAATTGATTACATACCTGTGAGGAAACCAAGCAGGAGGAAGGAAGCTTGTTAAGGATGTTAAGTTGACAACATGGGAGAAATGTGTCTTGTAGCAAAGATTACTTGTGTGTGACATGTTGCCATACAGGAGCAGGGAGAGGAAGGTGTTTGTTCCAGGGAGGAGTGTGTGGAAAGTGAAATAAAAGAAAGTAAAGGAACATTCTATGCTGAGTAGAGGAGAGTGGAAGCAGCTAGTGACAATGAAAAGGGTAGTGACCGGGAAACATCAAAACATGTTCTGTTAAGTGGCTGGACTAAAGGACCAGTCTGGTGTGTAGTAACAAAGTGGTGGAATGATGAATTGGACACTATTATGTGGAATATGGGTGGTGATAACATGTACTACCTGAAGGCCAAGTGCAAGGCTCAGAACAATTAACAGGATGCATCTGCAGATACTGTAAGCAGAATAGTGTGCTTGCTAGCTGAATGAGGTATATAGAATAGGAATGCAGATGTTGGGTTGAAACAAGGACAACTGTGTACCGTATTTTTCGGCTTGGAAGACGAACCCTGATTTTGGAAATGAAATTCTAAAAAATTAAAAATTTCGGGTTTTAGCCCACCTGGGCACAGGTCACTGACCCACATTGGGGCCTAGGGGGCGAAAATATAATAATAATATTAATAATAATAAAGAAATACAAAAATGAAAAAAAAATATCAAGAGTGAGAAACAATATACTTGTATGTATGTTGTGTTGTCAAAGTAAGAGAAACAATTGAGACCCTGCAGAAAGTCAGATCATCAACCTGGGACTTGGTCACATAGCAGCAGGGTCTACCATTAGACAATACATTATGCTTCCAATATCTTCCCAGATGGTAGTACCTCCTTGTTTGGTACATTAGCTGCCTACTACCTACACCTCTTTGAATATCATCACTTACAATTGCTTATCAGTCGTCATTTTCATCAATTTAAAAAAAATTCTGTACAAGAAGGTGAAATCTTTAATACAGCAGTCATTTTATACACCTAGTCACCACCACATCTTAGGGGCTGTAGTGTTTACATTCTTTCTCTTGTTTTTGTCGGTATGACAACGAGAGAAATATTTTCTAACAGTAGAAGGAAAGCAAATGTAAACATGTCTATCAACGTCTATATAAAACAAAAAATCTTTATTTAAAAACAAAATCAAAATAAAAAAACAACTCGTTTTTTGCAAAACCAGTGACTGATTGGTTCTACATAATTATAAAACTGAAGAAAATAAGTCCTCCATTGTAGCTGTATTAAAATTAATGTAGAAAAATTAATATGGTTGTTTTAAGTAATGTTATTTAATGTTAATAAATGGAACAATGGAAGTAGCTAACAATTAAGGGTAAAAAAAAAGTGAGATCACGTATGTATGTGAGCACATGTGTAAACATATCATCATTACTCTACATAAGAATATGAAAAAACATTTATTTACTGTTCATATAAATTTTAATTAATGTTTCTGAATTAAAAAAAAATTATACCTACCAGTTGTAGTAAAGTTGAAAACATAAGGACAGCCAGTGTTGTTGTGTGTGTGTGTGTGTGTGTGTGTTTTGACTTGGATGACGAAGTTGTATTTAAATTTGGAAGATTTTACAGTCTAAATGGGTATCCAAATAGGAGAGCCTACTGTAAATAGGTGTCCAAATATGAGAGCCTACATATAAAGAAACAAACATTCCTGCATTTGAGACTAGCAGACAACCTTTAGCAATTCCTCAATAGATAGCGCTGCCGCACCACTGCCATTAGTAAACAAACCACACAGCAGCAAGGGTTTATTATTTTTTTTTTTTGCAATATATCAACAATATTAGTTAAATCAATAGTTTTATAGTACTGTATAGAGAATACTTGTAATTGTTAAGTACTGTAATGAGGTAACAATCTTTGTAAGGGGCTGATTTCAAAAACCTCTGCTACAACTCATCGACTTGTGTCCTGGAAGACGCATGGTAATTTTTGAGGTATATTTTTGTCAAAAAAAAATGCGTCTTTTAAGCCGAAAAATACGGTATATATACCGTACCAGTTGCTCTCATGGAAGGTGTGGGCAGGTGGGGTTGTGAGCGCTGCTGCTGCTTCGGCTGCTGTTGAGTTCTAGGTTTGCTGGGATCATAATTCACTGGGTCCCCAAGTTTAAGTCCCACATCCTCACCTGTTCGCTCCAATTTCAACTCAAGAATAATCAGCACCTATAATATAAAGCATCAATGAACATCCTTATTATAAGAGCAAAACTAAACAAGACTCCACAATTAATGTTTATTTTTCCATTCACATACACAAAAATCAAGAGTAACCAATTTACTAACTTAAAACCTTGGCCAAAAATGCAACTCAGAGGTTACCCAAGAGGAGTAAGTTGATACTGTACAGTACCGGAGTGTTTTATACCCAAACAGTGCCACCGACTTACTCACCACAGTACTGTACTGTACACGGTCCTCACTAGATTACTAGTCCAGTACAGTGGGGTATGCTATAACGAACGTAATTGGTTCCAGAACCTCGTTCGTTATAGCATTCGTTCGTTATAGGATTAATCCGTTCCAGGCCCCCAAATACAACCACTTAACACTGAAAAAATTATGTGGAAAATGTAAAAAATACGGTACTTTATCTTACCTTAGTGTTATTCAGCATGCAGGTACCCCTAAACACTGGCACATCACTATCACTTCCACTGGGAGTCTTGGCTTTAAGGTCCTCAAACAATTGTTTAGCCTTCTCACAAATTATAGCTTCACTAATGCTACCACCTGCCATTTCTTTCTCCTTTATCCACACTAAGAGTAAATTTTCCATCTCTTTAATCACATTACACTTTGCTTTGCTAAGTCTAAAGATTCCCTTAGCCACTTGCACAGTTTTTAACTCGTCTTTATTCTTCAAAATCGTACATATAGTCAATTTAGCCATCCCATATTCATCACTATGTTTCGCAATGCTTCTTCCATTCTCACGTTTCTTTACAATTTCTTTCTTAGTTTCAAGGGTTATTAGCTTTCTCACTCGCTTTGGACGACTCATTGTTACAATTGTATACTTGTATAACAAAATAGTTATACAAATAACGCGAATTTCCACATCAAAAGACGAAATTTCAACAATAACAGTGGTGCACTGGCTACACAATGAGACAAAGATGGCGCCTGACGCTCTTGTTGTGGGTCGCGGTACAACAATATTCATGCGCCAGGCGAAATAGTCCCGTATTCATCCGCGTTCGTTGTAGGAGTTGCGTTCGTTATAGCATTCTCAATTTTATAGGTAAAACCGTTCGTTATAGGAATATTCGTAGTAGGATCCGTTCGTTATAGCATACCCCACTGTATTATGCCAAGTCAAATTTGCAAATACATAAATACATTAATGTGTATTGATATACTGCACATATATAATTATGTATAGTATTAAATACATTCATGTTCATAGTGTATATATACTGCACTGTACTAAGTTGAAAATTATATTCATACAGTACAAGCAGTACATACATTATATATACTACACAAAAAACATATGATGAAAGATCTACATTATTCACATATTATAATCTCTTCACATTAGGTACTGTAACTAATTCTATTAAAACTAAAGCATTTTAATCACTTCAGAATTATTGGAAGGTAAACATAAAATACTGTGCAGGTAAAGTAATACACTTCAGGAATCTAGGGAACAACAGCTCTCACTTAACCATAGTCACTGTACAGTACAGTACTATACGAGTGCGCTAAACTGTACACCCAGTCCATGCAGAGGTAATATAAAACATGTACACGTCCTCACCTTCTTGTTTTCTTGGACAGTTTCACAGACGTAACGATTCATCTGAATGATGCAGTTCTTGGTGATCTCTTCTTTAGTCACTTTACTATTGGGGTGTCTGGCATACATAGCAAAGTTACTTGACCACTCTCCATCTGACACCAGGAGACGGTAACGTTCTTCAGATTCAGTGGGGAGGCGCTTCATGGACTGTATGGAGTACAATAGGGAGTGACAGTTTTGCAAAAGTTTTCAAAATCTAATTGCTTGGGTTGGATTATTTGTCTATCGGCCACGCTAATTCCGAATATGTTTGAGTTTTTTACATCATTGCATTAGAAGGTTCGTGGATACTTTTGGGTTTGGCATGAAAAACGCGAAAAAACTGTAAATAATAAAGGGACTGGCAATGTGGCACAACCTGTTAAAATCAAGTTATTGAATTGGATTATTCGACTACTGTGTACACTGGTTCATAATATGCTATTGTTTTACAACTCAATGCGCTACAAATTATGCCGATATTTTTGCTGCAAGTCACCACATACGTATATTTCGAAAACCAGGTCCCAATATTACCAACGGCGTGGATAGATTCCGTGGAATGAATTCAGGACATTCCCGCTCATGGAACATTACCAAACTCTGTATATGTGCCAATGGCAGGCCAATGGCAATATTTACAGAGTTTGTTGAGGCTCCCTGGACGGGAATGCCCTGAATTTATTCCACGGAATCTATTCACGCCGTTGATAATATTCGTCCCAGGACTGATCAACGAATTCAGCCCAAGTAGCTTGACTTGGACAGTTAAGGACAAAATCTCAGTCCGTACTTTTGAATAAAATATTGTTCAATCGGTGGTGATATTGAAGTGCTGAAAGTTGTTTTTTCTGTGTTGTTTTGCAGTTAGTTCAAAGGGCCGCCACCAAGATGAGTCGTCCTAAGATTAGCAACACTCAGCTGCGCCAGGGTAACGATAAGGTGTTCGGGGTTCGGATGCCTCTGCCATCTAACAAGTTGCCTCTGAACAAGGAAGTTGGAAGTGCCCTGGCTTATGAAGCAGAAAACGAGAGGTTAAGGAGAAGAACAAATGCTTTTGATTATATGGATGCCACCAACAAGGTGACTGAGAAGGTACTGGATGTGTATAGGAAGGCCACTGTCCCCACTATCTCTGAAATCAGGGTGAAAATGAGAGTCCACGACCTGTGGACTCCACAGGCCGTGGACTCTCATTTTCACCCTGAATTCAGAGATAGTGGGGACAGTGGCCTTCCTATACACATCCAGTACCTTCTCAGTCACCTTGTTGGTGGCATCCATATAATCAAAAGCATTTGTTCTTCTCCTTAACCTCTCGTTTTCTGCTTCATAAGCCAGGGCACTTCCAACTTCCTTGTTCAGAGGCAACTTGTTAGATGGCAGAGGCATCCGAACCCCGAACACCTTATCGTTACCCTGGCGCAGCTGAGTGTTGCTAATCTTAGGACGACCCATCTTGGTGGCGGCCCTTTGAACTAACTGCAAAACAACACAGAAAAAACAACTTTCAGCACTTCAATATCACCACCTATTGAACAATATTTTATTCAAAAGTACGGACTGAGATTTTGTCCATAACTGTCCAAGTCAAGCTACTTGGGCTGAATTCGTTGATCAGTCCTGGGACGAATATTACCAACGGCGTGAATAGATTCCGTGGAATAAATTCAAGGCATTCCCGTCCAGGGAGCCTCAACAAACTCTGTAAATATTGCCATTGGCCTGCCATTGGCACATATACGGAGTTTGGTAATGTTCCATGAGCGGGAATGTCCTGAATTCATTCCACGGAATCTATCCACGCCGTTGGTAATATTGGGCCCTGGTTTTCGAAATATACGTATGTGGTGACTTGCAGCAAAAATATCGGCATGATTTGTAGCGCATTGAGTTGTAAAACAATAGCATATTATGAACCAGTGTACACAGTAGTCGAATAATCCAATTCAATAACTTGATTTTAACAGGTTGTGCCACATTGCCAGTCCCTTTATTATTTACATTTTTTTCGCGTTTTTCATGCCAAACCCAAAAGTATCCACAAACCTTCTAATGCAATGATGTAAAAAACTCAAACATATTCGGAATTAGCGTGGCCGATAGACAAATAATCCAACCCAAGCAATTAGATTTTGAAAACTTTTGCAAAACTGTCACTCCCTAGAGTACAACATATATACACTTATGTGGTTCATAAAATATTCGTAAAATTTTTATGTGGTGAAACTGAATTAACAACTAATGTATCCTAACCTAATCTCCCCAAAGTCTTAGGGTGGTTAATCTTTAGGTGATGTATGCAGTGAAACCTACCAAATGTGTACTCAGACCATTTCCATAATCTAAACACCCAAAATTTATAACAGAGGGACCAGTCAAACACAGCAACTACCTCTTATAATATGTATTTCAATCACTATTTTTCACCTTGTAGCCACTTCCAGTACTGCAATCTGGATTACACATTTCAGGTATAGTGAAGCACACACAGTACAGTACTGCAGAACAACAAATATTAGTCCAGGTTGCATATATGACCCATTTATATAAATAAATAATATATCTCATTAGTCCATATAGCACCCAGACTTCAACATACGACAAAGACCTCACTAGCCAGACTCGAACCCTCGACCTCCAGCTGGATTCGGTAAAATGCTACTCCAACCACATAGTTGTCACGGGCAATCCTCGGTGGAGGTTCACGGCGTTGATGGTAGCACGATAGAACAGACTGTGTGAAATATAACAAAGCCTAGGATTGCCTTTGTCGCCCTTATGGCGAGAGGTGGTAGCGATCCCTGGTCACATGCAGAGGTTGAAGGTTTTGAGTCTTGGCTAGTGAGGTCTTGATTGTATAAACAAATCAATAAATAATATACATGTATAAATAAAATGGCAACTATGTGATAATGAACTGTAGAGAAAGTAGAGTAACATACTTACCAAGACCTGGAGTATTGGGTTCTCTGGGTGAGCCCCCTCAATGATGTCCTGCAAAAATACACATTTCAGTAGGTATTCATTTAAGTGCAGTACAGGTAACTTAAAGTCATTTAATTACAGGTAATTCTGACTTACTGTATACAAGAATACTGGTGTTGCCTTGCCTCAGTTACAACTACTGTATAAAACATACCATGATCTTCTCACCAATACTGTAGGTGTTACAAATGGCATTTTTAGATATGCTTTACTGCATTGGGATCACCTGAAGAATCTCCACCCCAACTTATTTCACCTAAAGATTAACCACCTTAATGCTATTTGGGGGGAGGTTAGGATAGAATGGTTAGATTAGTGTGGTTAATCTTTAGGTGAAAAAAACTGGGGTGAAGATTCTTCTGGTGAACCTTGTATTACATAGTACAGTACTATAACAGCATCAAAAAATAAATAAAAAATTATGTTTTCAAAATTTAAAGTCCAGATATATTTTGGTAAAACTACATAAGAAATGCAGTAGTACTATAGCGTCACCAGCCTTGACCCATCAGAACAAATGGCGGATAATAAGCAGAAGTAATTAAAGGTAAGTGACCAGAAAAATAGCCTCTGCCTATTTTCTAATACAGTACACACAGGTTGCAGCATAATCTAACTGAGGTTTCTAAGCACATATACAGTATACAGTTTAAGCTGCCTGACTACCATCCGCGGTGGACTTTGTCTTTACCCGGCATACAGATGATTTTTTTTATATACCATACAATTTGTCAGTTTGGGTTTGCAAGATGTGTCTGTTACATCAAACAGCTGATTATTGATGTTTTTCTTACCTTCATTTTTTAACACTCAACAGTTCGATTTCTTTCATTTTTTCCACAGATGTTCTTATCATTACAGTAAGTATTTTCGAAGAGGCGAATTATTTTTTGTTTTCTCTATTATCACAAATCGCCTGCAGTGGTCAAGGCATGAAGAACGAGGGAAATTGTGGGGCAAAACATGGTGAAAATTGATCACATGAAACTGAAATGATGCTTTACGTGCTTTGTATGCGAAGAAATTATTTATTTACCATAAATATTCCCAAAAAAACCCTGCCAAGTCACCACGTGCTGTCGTCTGCTCAGTTTGTTTCTAACCGACACGCTCGGCTCGAGTGTAATGTACTCTCACATCCAGAAAAAAATAAGATTACACCATGATGCTTCAACAAAGTTGCTTTCATTGGTACCAGATATCAAAATAAGTACTTTCTATTTAATATGGCGGGGGATCTCCCCCGGCGAGAAAGTTAGGTCACAGCTCAATGTTGAAGAAGCTACAAGTCCAGAAAATTGTGAGGGAAAACTTTTATGGAGTGAGAGTTGTGAACTGTTGGAACAATCTGCCAGAGAGTGTTGTGACGGCACCGAGTGTGAGCTCTTTCAAGACCAGACTTGACCAACACTGGAGCAGGTTCAGGTACATTCAGGAGCCAATGCACGGTCTGACTAATTACCCAAATGTACGAAAATGTAGCCGCAATGGAGTCAAATAATGGTCCTACATGAATAAATCGGACTGCCAACCACTTCTCGACTAGCATTTGGTGTCACAAAGTCACAAAAAATTGGAAAACTTAATTTAAACTGAGTTAAAAGATCGCGTGCTTGTACTGAGGGAGCGATTAATTACCCAAATGTAGTCGCAATGAAGTCAAATGATGGTCCTACAAGCGTAAATCGGGCTGTGAATCACTTCCCGATTATTATTTGGTGTCATAAAGTCACAAAAAATTGGTAAACTTAATTTAATCTGAGATGTGTTAGGTTAGGTACATGCAGTCGATCTATTAACTCAGATTAAATTAAATTTACCAATTTTTTGTGACTTCGTGACACCAAATACTAGTCGAGGTGAGGTTAGGTTAGGTACATGCACTCGATCTATTAACTCAGATTAAATTAAATTTACCAATTTTTTGTAACTTCGTGACACCGAATACTAGTCGAGAAGTGATTGGCAGTCTGATTTATTCTTGTAGGGCCATCATTTGACTTCATTGCGGCTACATTTGGGTAATTACTCGCTCCCTCGGTACATGTACGCGATCTATTAACTCAGATTAAATTAAGTTTTTCAATGTTTTTTTCCTTTGTGACACCAAATACTAGTCGAAAAGTGATTGGCAGTCAGATTTATTCATGTAGGACCATTATTTGACTTCATTGCGGCTACATTTGGGTACATTTGGGTAATTAGTCGGTCCCGCCAGTACATGGCGAGTACTTGTCAACAGAGAAGTGACCGATCACTTAAAGCCGATTAGTGGTGAAGAGGATAAAAGTAAAAATTTAGGTTAGGTTCTGTTAAGTTCTAGTAAATGTCACATTTAAAATAAGCAGCGGATATTTTGCCGTAACCGGTAAGTTCCTACTAGCGCTATTTTACCGTCAGTGTGCTCTCATTGGCGGGTCCGACTAATTACCCAAATATAGCCGGAATGAAGTCAAATAATGGTCCTAGATGAATAAATCGGACTGCCAATCACTTCTCGACTAGTATTTGGTGTCAGAAAGTCACAAAAAATTGGAAAACTTACTTTAATCCGAGTTAATAGATCGCGTGCATGTACCGACGGAGCGAGGAATTACCCAAATGTACCCAAATGTAGTCGCAATTAAGACAAATAATGGTCCTAGATGAATAAATTGGACTGCCAATCACTTCTCGACTAGTATTTGGTGTCACAAAGTCACAAGAATTGGTAAACTTAATTTAATCTGAGTTAATAGATCGAGTGCATGTACCTAACCTAACCTAACCTCGACTAGTATTTGGTGTCAAGTCAAAAAAATTGGTAAACTTAATTTAATCTGAGTTAATAGAAAAGGTGCATGTACCTAACCTAATCTATTCTAATCTAATATAACCTAACCTAACACAAGACAACTCAGATTAAATTAAGTTTACCAATTTTTTTGACTTTATGACCCCAAATAATAATCGAGAAGTGATTCACAGCCCGAATTACGCTTGTACGACCATCATTTGACTTCATTGCAGCTACATTTGGCTACATTTGGGTAATTCCTCGCTCCGTCGGTACAAGCACCCGATCTATTAACTCAGATTGAAGTAAGTTTTCCAATTTTTTGTGACTTTCTGACACCAAATACTAGTCGAGAAGTGATTAGTAGTCCGTTTTATTCATCTAGGACCATTATTTGACTTCATTCCGGCTATATTTGGCTACATTTGGGTAATTAGTTGGACCGCTCATTGGCTAATCGTCCATTACCGGCGAACAAGAGAACTATATTTGACCGTGACTAGCGGCATTTGGCATTTATTTCGCTTTGAGTTGATCGCTGTGTAGCTGTAAACATACCTAACCATACTTCTGTTGGGCATGGAAACTTATTATAAAAGAGGCGACATTTACTAGAACCTAATAGAACCTAACCAACCAAAGAAACCTACCGAACTTCCTATAGCCAGGGGCCAGACCACCCATCATATTAAATAGAAAGTACTCATCAAATCAAAGCGCACTCACGGTAAAATAGCATTAGTAGGAACTTAACCGGTCACGGCAAAATATCCACTGCACAATACGTCAAACAAGCCATAACATGAAAAACAAATGATTATCAAACAGGTAAATAATACCCAATCAAAATCATAATTCCTCCAATAAAACATCAAAAGCATACACAAAATAAGATAATACACACACTAATATCAAAGAAAATACTAAAACACAATAAACGTGGCTTCGGTCTGCTCTAGCTGGGGAAACAAAACCAACCCTACACAACACCCCTCCATATTTTACCCTTATTTAACAACCTACAACATTTGATATACCACAACCACATTGATATAAACTTACTGCAATAACTCCTGTACTTAGTCCCGTCATCTTGGTTGTAGGTTGTGATTATTTGAAAAAGTTATGAGGAAGTACAGCTTGACCAAGTTTGAAAACTCCTTCTGCTACCGAGCCGGGCCGCCCAGGGACCGCTGCCGTGTATTCCTCAACTCTATGACGTCATTTTTCCTCACATTTTCGTTGGGTATTAATGGACATTAAAAAGCATGAATTTTAGGTATAATTATTGTAATGTCTTGGCAAAATATAAATATGCACATAAAAAACCCTACAACCATATAATATTATAACATAACATGGGAACACTAAACACTAATTGAACAAAAAATATCAAATAGAAGTTAGCATCCTCTGATTTGGTGTAAAATTTATACATCCACCCTGGAATTTCACGGCCTCAGACAAGGCTATAAATGAATTAATAGAGAGAGTTTGCAGAGCGTTTCTGGATTTTGTTTTCATTAAATTCAATTTAGAAAATAGTCTCTCTGCATCTGCATTGGAAGAGACAATACCTGCAAAGCAAATGTACAAAGGTCTGTGGGGTATGGGATTGTTTGGTGTTCGCACTCAGGATGGGATGGAGAAAGGAAACTCACAATGTGCTCTCTATATACATGTTGTATTGAATGTACAATGCAGCTTGGTGCTGGGAAGGCAGCGTGGTTACAAGCGTGATGTAGAGAGAGCTGGTTGGTGAGGATGCTCACAGGAGGACAGCTTGTGGGTCGCCATGCTCGCCAGCGGGAGAGAGGACCGCCAGGCAGGCAGAGGAGCGAGGCCCGCCGGGCAGCGGCAGAGAAGGTGGTGTTGCTGGCTGTGGCTGTATGTAGAGCGTGAGCGAGAGAGCGAGAGAGATCACCGCGAGAGGCAGATCACCGCGAGGTCAGGTCTTAAATAGCGGGGGTAGGCGTGGCTTAGTAGTTGACCCCCGCTCCGTGGTGTATGGCGGCGCTGGTTGACCTAGGTCACGAGGCATACACTGGGGAATAGGTGGGGTCGGCTAGGTAGCAACAAACAGCGTTTGTAGGGGAGAATTCCACTACAGGTCCTTAATTGGAAAACCCCTACACCGTCCTTAAGTTCCCCTAGTTTTGTATAAACGTCCACTATGTCACTGCAGTCCTTAATCTTGGGTGGTATAGCAATCACATCTAAGTCTCTCCTTTGATCATCTAAAACTTGTATACTGTCACTGTATAAGGATGGTGTAGTGGACGTCTCCCCTACAAACTGCGTAGCAGCCACCACCTGCTATCACATTCCAACGTGCCGTTGCCTAGCAACCAAGCGAGAGCTGTCCCCAGATGTTTCCTATCTTAGCAACGGAACTAGTCACCGGCGACTTCTCGGGTTTTCCCAACATGACTCATAGAGGACTGGCGGCTGCTGCTGGGTATATAAGCTCTGTCTCTCCATTGAGATTCATTCTGCCCATTTTCCTGAACAAGCAATATCTCCTCCAGCAAGCTCCACGCTGTTAACATTTCATTCAACCAGGAGGCCAGCAACAGGCAACATCTTCTCTAACGAAGCTCCTGCACATCTACCTCCTTCAACACGCTACTCACCCAACGTCTTCTACTGAGCAGCTCCCCGCCACACGGCATCTCCAGCACCAGACTGTCTATCATATAACTTATATATTATACAAGAAAACCACATTAGAGTTTCCTTCCATCCTGAGTGCTAGACAACATTAATATCTCGATACCCCTACAATGGCATCTCCTTCCTGGATTTATTATCAAATAACCTATTTGATGACAGAAATGAATACATCCATAAAAACGTACTGCCAAACTCAAATCTTAGACGTAATTACACACAAAGGTTTATCATGAAGATAAAACATCTAAATTGTACATCCTTGACCATATTAGGGAGTTCTCTATATTGTTCACTTTGCAGTAGGCCATGTATTGTTGCTCCCAAGTATATTTGGCCTATTGGGAGGTGATTTTCTTCATTTCTGGGATCAACTGTATCAAGATTACCCGTTTGAAAAACTTCATGACGACAAAAATATCCCAAAAGATTCCTGTAAAGCTGATATGTACTATAGTGTAACAATTGTATAGTTGGTGACTCTCTGAAAAAGTAGATTTAACTTGTTACATTTGGGCAATATGAAATTAAGAAAATTGTAGTACAATAAAAGTGAAGGGTCCCTAAGACTCTCTGCTATTTGTTGTACGGCCACCAATCTTTCCTCCGATTCTTTTAAAGTAAAAAACATTTTTAGGGGCTGCCACTGCTCTAATAATCTTTCAACTGCCTGGTGGAATGATAACCAGCGGGTCTGATTAACATGCACAACTTTGTGTGGTTTGACAGTACAGAATGACTGAAATTCCTTAAATTCATGTTGTCGTTTAACACTATGGGAAAAATAGGTATATATAAGTCTGATCATGTCTTCACAACGCCGTGGTAGCGTCTTTGCAGCCTCCGAAGCGATAAGTGAATAGAATGACAAATACATTTCAGTATGGTTATACCAGGAATAGTGATACGTAGTCTGCTGCTTACAGAAATGTGTTCTCCCATAATGTTACTAGCGCCGTCAGCAGCAAATCCAATCAGGTTCTCATGTGGAATTAGGTGTGTTTCTAATGTTTTCATAATTAAATTATACAAATTATCCCCTGTTGACCCTTTAGATGATTCATCACCATATACATTGATCACCTCTAATAACCAAGATTTAGTGCTGTTTGTGGTTGAATCCCACAAATTTTTCAAGAACAGAGCATGCTTTCATCGTACTAATTAATGCCTGTGGTTTCGTCAACAATAATGGAAAATTTACTTTCTCTAAGTTTATCTACTAAATCGTCGGTGACACACTATACTGCCAGACTCTAGGGTCACTAAGTCTAAGGGGATGACTTAACTCTAATCTTAATTTCTAAGGGTCGCTGCCACCAGACCCCCTCTGGACAGCATGTAGCTCGTTAGGTAGCGTGCAGAGTGGACTAGGCATTGGGTTAGGTTTTCCATTGACCAGATCGATAAGAGTAAAGAAGGGTGAAACCATAACATGTCTTAATTGATTTATTCCTTATAAAACATACTGGTAAAAACATATACATGAATTGGCCTTCCTCAGAAGAACAATGGAAATGTGGTTAACCAGATGGGCCCCAGACTCTTACATTGATGGCGTGTCATCCACCTACTTATTGTATAACAATCTGTGACCACCTTACCTCGGTCACTCCTTCTTACACTATCCCTTAACACATCAGACTGCTCCACCTGTATGGAATATAGCACCGTCGGTTATCATACATACTGTAGTAGCACCATCTCAACACACATGTTACGCTCCATACCTGCAAGTATGGAACTCCTTGTGACTTTTCGGTATACACAACAGGCACCTCGTTCGCACACCGCCCTCGGTGGGTAAAGACGAGGGCTTCACCTAGAGACATACCAGCACTATTTCTACGCCTGGTATTACACCGGTCAGCACAATTTTTCTGGCACAAGGTTTTTAAACGGATTTTAAGTAAATTTGGGGTGCAGAATCCAAATATGACTTTGGTTTTTGTCTATCACATCAGGTTTTTGAGATATACCATATTGCACTTTTGCTGGGAAACGTAAACTTTTGGATCAAAATTGACGGTTTAAGCATGTATACATAAATTTTTTCAGCATTATAATTTGTATTTTTCTATAACCAAAAATTGTTAATATCAAATTGGAAAGTTAATGCACATACAATATTTAAATGTAACATTGAAGGGTGAAAAAAAACAATGTACGGTAGAAATAGTGCATGTATTAAGATCAAGTTACAGTTACATAAACTTCCTCTTTTTGGCCGATCTCTTATGTACAGCTTCTGGAATGTCTCTCATCAAACTCCAGCAGTAGTCCGCCATCATGTTCGAGTCCCATCGACCTTGGTAACGTTCTTCCATTACTTTAATGTCTTGATGAAAGCGCTCCCCTTGCTCCTCGCTCACTTCTCCCAGATTTTCTGGAAACTCGTCCAAGTGACTGTAAGTAGTGAACCGTGATACTCATTCTGCATCCAAGTGCTTGTAAACTCAAGAGCAGCTCTTCCACAATTTCTTGATAGTTGTCCGCTTTCTTGTTCCCTAAGAAGTTCCGCACCACATTAGAGAAAGCATTCCAAGTTCTTGCCTGTGCCTCAGTCATTGTTGCAAGGAAGTGTGGATCTCTGAGTAGTGTTCTTATTTGAGGTCCATCAAAAATCCCTGCCTTTTTCTTCTCGTCGCTAAGACTTGGAAAGGTTGAGCATATATATCTGAAACACTCTCCACTATGATCAAGAGCCTTGACGAATTGCTTCATGATACCAAGTTTTATGTGCAGAGGAGGAAGGACAATGTTTTTCCTGTCAACCAGAGGATCGTTAATGATATTCTTGTCACCAGGCGTCAAACTATGCCTTGGTGGCCAATTCTTTTTCACCCAATGGTCTGCTGTAGCCCTGCTGTCCCAGTAGCACAGAAAACAGGGGTATTTTGTGTACCCTCCTTGCTGGCCCAATAGAAAGTTTACCATTTTCAAGTCCACACAAATTAACCATTCATGAGCATGGTATTGCAACCTCTCTAGAACAGTCTTAATGTTTTCATACTCTTCTTTAATTTGTACAGAATGTCCGATTGGAATTGAACCATACTTGTTTCCGTTATGAAGAAGAACACATTTCAAGCTCCTTTTAGAACTGTCAATAAAAAGTCTCCAATCCTTACTATCATATGCTGGTAGTCCCATGGAGAGAAGAAGTCCTTCTACATCATTACAAAAAACAAGCTGGTCATATGAATGAAAGTACTTCCGCAGTTGCTTTTCTCTGTTGCGATAAAAGGAGACACTCGTAACAGGTTTTAAGAGTCGTTTCTCTTGAAGCCTGGAAGCTAACAATTCAGCAGACTGTTTTGGCAAATTTAGATCTCTGACCAGATCATTCAATTCTGACTGAGTAAACAACATTGGCTTTTCACAATCTTCACCAGATGGCTTGAAAAGATCAGTCTCTTCAACTTCATCAGTAGAAACAGGTGAATTCCGGTCTATATCCTCAATCTCTGGTAGCTCAGTAAATTCTGGTACATTACGTGATGGAGCAAATCTGAGATCAGATTTGGATTCAGCACCTTAAAGTTAGTAAAAAACAGTTAAAAGGTTTCATGCCAGAAAAAAAAAATAATTTTTGTAGACCAGTGTTATAGGTTACTCCAAGTGACGACAGCAGAGTTTCTCACGGTCTCCTTATTTGTGACTATTCATTTGGGGTGGTGCGCTGGAAATCCACAGGTTCACAGTGGATTGGCATAGCGGGGAGTAGTCACCACCTGTTGTGACGCTCATAGGGATAATGGCGGCCGGGCGGCAAGGCACTCCGACCGCATGGAACCTGAGGTGACGGTAGAACGAGGAAGACTGAGGGCATTGCCCCGCCGCTCCTCCTCACGTAGGCCTACAGTTTCCAATCCTCAATTTTCACTTTGTTTCTTATGGTTCTCACCTGAACACTTTTCGGTATATTGTCAATCATGCCTTGAAAACACATATTTTAATCCTAAATTACACACTAAGGTAAGGTCTTGGTTTGCTAGTTTGTGGGAAAATTCATGGGGTTATAATATCACGTGGCACCCAAGGCGGGTACATGACGCGCCTTGAAACAAAGGCTGAATGTTCATGGCGGGGGTGTATCAACTTCACTTAAAACTGTAATGAGGGATCCTCCTCTCACACCTTGCACTATTTGAATACAGACATAAGATTCTCTGATCACTGTACCTGTCGTGGGTATATGTCACGTGAGGATACGAGGTGTATTAAGTTCATACCGACGCATACAAGATATTTCCTTTCAAGTATAGTTTCTGGATCACTTCCAACACCTCACATAGTTCTGATACATTTATCCTTTTTCCAGATCATTGTTCTCATGTATTTTCATATGATATCTGTGGAAGTTATGTTCGCTACACGCTCACAGACGTAAATAGTATGACCTTCAAACCCTGATCCACACTTAATCTTACAGTACACTAGTCCGGCTCAACTGGACTTTTAACATTCATCTTATGCATACCCTGAGTTCTCATTAATGCTATGAATACATACACTTAATATGATATAACTGTGCCTGGGTACAATACAACACATGGTCTAGGAACATTGAGTAGGTGAGTTGTCCTTTATCAATGTTTCCCGTTTTCTGAGGTTCTACAAGCGGTGGATTTGAATGTTATATAGCGTAATATGAATTAAATGGGATTTTTAGGAATGACAATGATGTGCGCAGTATAACACCGTCCGAACGTCCTCTCAACCTCTGTGCATTTTGTTCTTTTCATGTTCATGCCTTGAGCAATTGCAGAATCAGGAAACATCCTCTTCATGAGGTCTACTAAATGACCTGCAGTGGTAAATGGCAAGTTGTGCTCGGCTATAAAGCAAGCAAAAAGAATTGTTGCTACGGCCACTCCATTTACTGCATAGATCGCATGGTGGACCGGGATCCTCTCCTGCTGGACCTCCTGTTGTTCCGAGGCCTCATTAACTGAATGCATCTTTGTCGTTTTAATGGCTGTCAACTCTGCACTCCCTTCCCTCTTGCATATTTTGCAAAAGGCCATAGATGGATTGTCTTCAACACGGGACAACCAGGGCTGGAAATCTTCATTGTTCAGCAGCCATCACCACCTGCAATAGGAGATTTGAACAACTTTTGTGTAGTCTCCCCAGCAAACCCATGAATACCTAAATCAGTAAACAATTGCCATGATCGTTCTAAGCTACTTGCATAGTCCTTTATAAGTGCACAGGAAAATAGTGTATATTTGGCCCTTTGGAAAAATAAAAGCAACAAATGAACAGGGTGTAAAGATTTCATTTATCTAACCATTTCTGTTGATACACTGATAAAAGAAAACGGTTAAGGTGTAAGTAACTGCTACATAGGTGATGAAAGCTGTGATTAATTACATATCAATTACATAAATAAATATATCCTTACCGGCTTGTAGATAAACTCTGTGAGTACGTCTAGCTGATGATACTTGGCTGATGATGAGAGCTCTTACCATATCCACGGACGAGAACAAAGTGGGGTTTCCACAGCAATCGAGGGTCCCATGTTGATTTTCCACGCGTCATTTATTACCCACAATCCATTTATACTATACATTATCTGTTGGTGTATACTAAAGGAGTTGATAAAAGAAAAAGTCATATATATTACTGAAGAAAAAATTATTAAGTCCATTACATTTTATATGCATTTCTTGAACAATGAGGACTATATTCCTCATGGCATCTCTGTGACATAGAATGTGGACGGCCTCTCCTCATGACGTCACCAACTGTCATATGTTTTCTCCGTTAGCAGACGATATTCCTCAAAACGGCTAAGAGATACGTAACCGATCTCCCAAGCGGCTAACGAGCCGATGAGAGGTGAAGAGGATAAAAGTAAAAGTAAAGTGAAAGAATAATGATGTATCACTATCCAGCAATTACTATGGAAGAATATTCTAAGCTGTAAAGGAGGTTGTATGAATATCAATATCGAGGATGTACAACAACTGATTGGTGTAATAAGGGATTGATGTATGTAGCAGTTATGCGTATCAATATTTTTGGTGTTCATTAAACAACATTAATTCAAACATTGTGTTTTCCCTAGACCTTTTATTGGACGTGCTCATAGTACTAAAAATATCTAAGACAATCGGATGAGTAAGCAGCCTAGGTCGAGTTGGTTATCCAAGATGGGCCGAGTTGGCGTTGGGCCGGGTTGGTCCTAGTTGATGTTGGGCCGAGTTGGTCCGAGTTGGCGATGGGCTGAGTTGGCGTTGGGCCGAGTTGGTCCTAGTTGACATTGGGCCGAGTTGGATTTCAACCCTTTTCTCCGTTAATTTAGTGACTGGATATATCTTGCCTTGAGGGAGATCTTATATAAAATTATTAAGACATTATTGACAAACAACACACGGTGACCAAATTTAGACAGTTTAACATAATTAAAAATATTTTAGAATAATGTTATAATTTTCAGAACGCTTAAAAATAAATATAATTTAAAACTATTGCCTGGTGTAAGCCCTGACAGGGAGCGTTAGTCCGCCATGGTGTAAACAACAACAGCTGCCTGAGGTAAATTGTTTAGTTATATTGTATTGTGAGTATTAATTTGTGTATTAATGTAGTGAAGATGTGTGCAGGGATTATACACATAGTCGTATAATTGTTATGACGGCATTTTGGACAAAGTGAAGTCGGCCCTTGGTGGTTTGGCCCAATGAACTTGACCCAGTGGTGATCTTGTCCTGACATTAAATGGGTCGATGTCAACAATGGTATTAACTGTCAGGCTTTTTTGAGGCTTTTTTATTGTAACTTTTTAAAACACATGGATTTAAAAAACATACATATACAGTTTAATGGTGACATAAAATGCAGTGGATTGGGGATGGAAACTGGAGGAGAATCAGTTTGTGCCAGTTATGACCAAGAAAACTGCTGAGCCAGAAAGCCTCCTGCAGATGGTCCACTGTAATTGCACAACTGCCTGCCGAACACGTTGCAGTTGCAGAGGATACGGACTACCATGCACACCCGCTTGTGGACCATGTCAAATTGAAAACTGTGAGAATCCACATAATCGACCTTTACAGGAGGAAGAGTGTGACTATGACTATTTGTAAACCTGGTTCAGATCAAAGGCATTTTTCAGAAATATATATAATGGGATTTGTTATAACTTTTTACCAGTAATCACTACACTATGTTAAATATGCTAATTGGTTTTCTATATGTCTTTTATCTCTATATACCTCATATTCTTATATATTCTTATATAAGTAACTCTTATGCTTCTCTGCTTATATTTTCCAAGTCAATGTTCTTCCTTTTCATTTTCTTTCATATATAATATATTCTCTTCCATATATTTTGTTCTAGTTATATTCTAAACCATGGATTAATCTGGGAAACCATGTCTTTCTTATTACCACACTTATTATACTTACAACTGTAGCCTGCTACCACCCAGAATTTTATTAGAATATAACATATCTTAGTTAACTGTTAGGTAGCGAGCTTCTAGGCACGTGAGTTAATTATTTTCTGAGAACCAAGGCGTGAAAGGATAGAGTGGTGATACTCGTGGTCTACCAATTCAACATATATTAACACAAGGAGTGAACAATATGTTAATCAAGTACACTCACCCCTGACTGGATCACTCAGGTCCCACTTTAACATTCATAAGACAGGGCTTCAGTTACTTAGTATATCATTAAACAACTTCAATTACTTATGAGGTCATTAAACAATTTCCATTACTTGTTATATCATTACACAACTATTAAGTTCACTCAGACAAGATTGGACACTCAGGCCATACTCTACCATTGATAAAATAGATCCACAATTACTTATTAATTCATTAAACAACTTCAATTACATATTACATCATTAACCAATCATTATATTATGTCATTGTCACTACAGATGGCTGTATGCCACACTGGACAATATCCCGAATTAAAATACTATTTATAACAACACGCAATTTCGGAATGCAGAACAGGGTATTTCTCCCTCAATTGATGTACTCAACTCACACAACATATTTACTGATACCATCGGTTGTTATGGGATCACTATAGTACTCAACCTGTTATTCATCACCAATCATATATTATCACCAATCATATACAACAACAATAATACTTAGGCCCATATAACTGTAAGGAGTGCCCCAGGGTGTCGCTGGTATCTCCATAACAAATGAAAAACGCTGATCGAGTATATCAAAGCCCCCTCGTCGAGTATAACAAAGGCCCCTGATCAAATATAACAAAGGCCCCTGATCGGGTATAACAAAGTACCCTGATCGAGTATAACAAAGTACCCTGGTCGAGTATAACAAAGACCACTGATCGAGCATAACAAAGGCCCCTGGTCGAGAATAACAAAGTCCCCTGATAGAGTATAACAAAGTCCTTTGATCGAGTATAACCAAGTCCCCTGGTCGAGTACAACTAAGTCCCCTGGTCGAGTATAACAAAGTCCCCTTATCGAGTATAACAAAGTACCCTGATGGAGTATAAGAAAGTCCCCTGGTCGAGTATAACAAAGTCCGCTGGTCAAGTATAACAGAGTCCCCTGATTGAGTGTAACAAAGTCCCCTGATCGAGTATAACAAAGTCCCCTGGTCGAGTATAACAAAGTCTCCTAGTCGAGTTTAACAAAGGCACCTGATCAGTTATAGCAAAGGCCCCTAGTCGAGTATAACAAAGGCCCCTGGTCGAGCATAACAAAGGCCCTTGGTCAAGTATAACAAAGCCCCCTGATCGAGTATAACAAAGTCCCCTGATCGAGTATAACAAAGTCTCCAGATCGAGTATAACAAAGCCCGCTGATCGAGTATAACAAAGTCCCCTGATTGAGTATAACAATGACCCTTCATCGAATATAACAAAGGCCACTGGTCGAGTATAACAAAGGTCCCTGGTCGAGTATAACAAAGGCCCCCTCATCGAACATAACAAAATCCCCTGATCGAGTATAACAAAGTCCCCTGATCGAGTATAACAAGGTCCACAATCGAGTATAACAAAGTCCGCTGATCGCGTATAACAAAGCCCGTAACCGAGTCTACAAAGGCCCCTGATCGAGTATAACAAAGTCCCCTGATCGAGTATAACAAAGGCCCCTGATCGAGTATAACAAAGTCCCCTGATCATATAACAAAGTCCCCTGGTCGAGTATAATAAAGTCCCCTGAACGAGTATAACAAAGTCCCCTGATCGAGTATAACAATGTCCCTTGGTCGAGTAGAACAAAGTGCCCTTGTGGAGTATAAGAAAGTTTCCTGATCGAGTCTAACAAAGGCCCTTGATCGAGTATAACAAAGTACCCTGATCGAGTATAACAAAGTCCCCTCATCGAGTATAACAAAGTCCCTTGGTCGTGTATAACAAAGTCCCCTTGTGGAGTATAACAAAGTCCCCTGATCATATAACAAAGTCCCCTGGTCGAGTATAATAAAGTCCCCTGAACGAGTATAACAAAGTCCCCTGATCGAGTATAACAATGTCCCTTGGTCGAGTAGAACAAAGTGCCCTTGTGGAGTATAAGAAAGTTTCCTGATCGAGTCTAACAAAGGCCCTTGATCGAGTATAACAAAGTACCCTGATCGAGTATAACAAAGTCCCCTCATCGAGTATAACAAAGTCCCCTGATCGAGTATAACAAAGTCCCTTGGTCGAGTAGAACAAAGTCCCCTTGTGGAGTAAAAGAAAGTTTCCTGATCGTGTATAACAATGGCACCTGATCGAGTATAACAAAGCCCCCTAATCGAGTATAACAAAGTCCCCTGATAGAGTATAACAAAGGCCCTTTATCGATTATAACAAAGTCCTAAAATCGAGTATAACAAAGAACTCTGATCGAGTATAACAAAGTCCCCTGATCGAGTATAACAAAGTCCCCTGATCGAGTATAACAAAGCCCCCTCATCGAATATTACAAAGTCCCCTGATCGAGTATAACAAAGCCCCCTCATCGAGTATAACAAAGTCGCCAAATCGAGTAAAACAAAGTCCAGTGGTCGAGTATAACAAAGGCCCCAAATTGAGTATAACAAAGTCCAGTGGTTGAGTATAACAAAGGCCCCTCATCGAGTATAACAAAGTCCCGTGATCGAGTATAACAAAGTCCCGTGATCGAGTATAACAAAGTCTCCTGATCGAGTATAACAAAGACCCATGATCGAATATTACAAAGTCCCCTGACTGAGTATAAATAAGTCCCCTGATCGAGTATAACAAAGTCCATTGGTCGAGTATAACAAAGACCCCTCATCGAGAAAAACAAAGCCCACTCATCGAATATTACAAAGTCCCCTGATCGAGTATAACAAAGGCCCCTAATCGAGTATAACAAAGTCCAGTGGTCGAGTATAACAAAGGCCCCTCATCGAGTATAACAAAGTCCCCTCATCGAGTATAACAAAGTCCCGTGATCGAGTATAACAAAGTCTCCTGATCGAGTATAACAAAGACCCATGATCGAATATTACAAAGTCCCCTGACTGAGTATAAATAAGTCCCCTGATCGAGTATAACAAAGTCCATTGGTCGAGTATAACAAAGACCCCTAATCGAGAAAAACAAAGCCTCCTCATGGAATATTACAAAGTCCCGTGATCGAGTATAACAAAGTACCCTGATCGAGTATAACAAAGTCCCCTGGTCGAGTATGACAAAGGCCCCTCATTGAGTATAACAAAGAGCCCTTACAGAATATAACAAAATCCCTTGATCGAGTTTAACAAAGTCCCCTGAACGAGTATATCAAACCCCCCTCGTCAAGTATAAAAAAGGCCCCTGATCGAGTATAACAAAGTCCCCTGATCGAGTATAGCAAAGTCCCCTGGTCGAGTATAACAAAGTCCCCTGAACGAGTATAACAAAGTCCCTTGATCGAGTATAAAAATGTCCCTTGGTCGAATAGAACAAAATGCCTTTGTGGAGTATAAAAAAGTTCCCTGATCGTGTATAACAGTGGCCCCTGATCGAGTATAAAAAAGGTCCACTGATCGAGTATAACAAAGTCCCCTGATCGCGTATAACATATCCCCTAATCGAGTCAAACAAAGGCCCTTGATCGAGTATAACAAAGTCCCCTGATCGAGTATAACATAGTCCCGTTATCGAGTATAACAAAGTCCCCTGATCGAGTATAACAAAGTCCCTTGGTCGTGTAGAACAAAGTGCCCTTGTGAAGTATAAGAAAGTTTCCTGAATGTGAATAACAATGGCCCCTGATCGAGTATAAAAAAGGCCCCTGGTCGAGCATAACAAAGGCCCCTGGTCGAATATAACAAAGCCCCCTAATCGAGTATAACAAAGTCCCCTGATAGAGTATAACAAAGGCCCCTTATCGACTATAACAAAGTCCCAAAATCGAGTATAACAAAGCCCCCTCATCGAATATTACAAAGTCCCCTGATCGAGTATAACAAAGCCCCCTCATCGAGTATAACAAAGTCCAATGGTCGAGTATAACAAAGACCCCTAATCGAGTAAAACAAAGCCCCCTCATCGAATATTACAAAGTACCGTGATCGAGTATAACAAAGTACCCTGATCGAGTATAACAAAGTCCCCTGGACGAGTATAGCAAAGTCCCCTGATCGAGTATAACAAAGTCCCCTGGACGAGTATGGCAAAGTCCCTCGGTCGAGTATAAGAAAGTCCCCTGATCGAGTATAACAAAGTATCCTGATCGAGTATAACATAGGCCCCTCATCGAGTATAACAAAGAGCCCTGACCGAATATAACAAAATTCCCTAATCGAGTTTAGCAAAGTCCCCTGATCGAGTATAACAAAGTCCCCTGGACGAGTATAGCAAAGTCCCTCGGTCGAGTATAACAAAGTCCCCTGATCGAGTATAACAAAGTATCCTGATCGAGTATAACAAAGTCCCCTGATCGAGTATAACAAAGTCCTCTGGTCGAGTATAACAAAGTATCCTGATCGAGTATAATAAAGTCCTCTGGTCGAGTATAACAAAGACCCCTGATCGAGTATAACAATGTCCTCTTGTCGATTATAACAAAGTCCCCTGATCGAGTATAACTAAGTCTCCTGATCGAGTATAACCAAGTGCCCTGGTCGAGTACAACAAAGTCCCCTGGTCGTGTATAACAAAGTCCCCTTATCGAGTATAACAAAATACCCTGATCGAGTATAACAGAGTCCCCTGATCGAGTATAACAAAGTCCCCTGATCGAGTATAACAAAGTCCCCTGGTCGAGTATAACAAAGTCCCCTAGTCGAGTTTAACAAAGGCACCTTATCAAGTATAGCAAAGGCCCCTAGTCGAGTATAACAAAGACGCCTTGTCGAGCATAACAAAGGTCCTTGATCAAGTATGACAAAGACCCCTGATCGAGTGAAACAAAGTCCTCTCGTCGAGTATAACAAAGGCCCTTGATCGAGTATAACAAAGACCCATGATCGAATATTACAAGTCCCCTGACCGAGTATAAATAAGTCCCCTGATCGAGTATAACAGACTCCATTGGTCGAGTATAACAAAGACCCCTGATCGAGAATAACAAAGCCACCTCATCGAATATTACAAAGTCCCCTGATGGAGTATAACAAAGTACCCTGATCGAGTATAACAAAGTCCCCTGGTCGAGTATAACAAAGGCCCCTCATCGAGTATAACAAAGAGCCCTGACCGAATATAACAAAATCCCCTGATCGAGTATAACAAAGTCCCCTGATCGAGAATATCAATGCCCCCTCGTCGAGTATAACAAAGTCCCCTCATCTAGTATAACAAAGTCCCCTGGTCGAGTATAACAAAGTCCCCTAGTCGAGTTTAAGAAAAGCCCCTGATCAAGTATAGCAAAGGCCCCTGGTCATGTATAACAAAGCCCCCTGATCGAGTATAACAAAGTCCCCTGATTGAGTATAGCAATGACCCTTGATCGAATATAACAAAGGCCCCTGGTCGAGTATAACAAAGGTCCCTGGTCGAGTATAACAAAGGCCCCTCATCGAAAATAACAAAATCCCCTGATCGAGTATAACAACGTCCCCTGATCACGTATAACAAAGCCCCTAATCGAGTCTAACAAAGGCGCCTGATTGAGTATAACAAAGTTCCCTGATCGATTATAACAATGGCCCATGATCGAGTGTAACAAAGTCCCCTGATCGAGTATAACAAAGACCCTTGGTCGAGTATAACAAAGTCTTCTTGTGGAGTATAACAAAATCCCCTGACCGCTTATAACAAAGTTCCCTGGTCGAGTATTACAACGTCCCCTGATCGAGCATAACAAAGTCCCTTGGTCGAGTAGAACAAAGTCCCGTCGTGGAGTACAACAAAGTTCCCTGATTGTGTATAACAATGGCCCCTGATCGAGTACAAAAAAGGCCCCTTGCCGACCATAACAAAGGCCCCTGGTCGAGTATAACAAAGCCCCCAAATCGAATATAACAAAGAACTCTGATCGTGTATAACAAAGTCCCCTGATCGAGTATAACAAAGTATCCTGATCGAGTATAACAAAGTCCTCTGGTCGAGTATAACAAAGGCCCCAGATCGAGTATAACAAAGGCCCTTGATCGAGTATAACAAAGGCCCCTGATCGAGCATGACAAAGGACCTTGGTCGAGTATAACAAAGTCCCCTGATCGAGTATAACAGAGTCCCCCGATCGAGTGTAACAAAGGCCCCTGATCGAGTATAACGAAGTCCCCTGATCGAGTTTAACAAATTTTCCTGATCGAGAATAATAAAAGTCTCCTGACCGAGTATAAGAAAGTTCCCTGGTCAAGCATAACAAAGTCCCCTGGTCGAGTATAACAAAGTCCCCTGATCGAGTATAACAAAGTATCCTGATCGAGTATAACAAAGTCCTCTGGTCGAGTATAACAAAGGCCCCTGAAAATGTATAACAAAGGCCCATGATCGAGTATAACAAAGGCCCCTGATCGAGCATAACAAAGGCCCCTGGTCGAGTATAACAAAGTCCCCTGATGGAGTATAACAAATTCCCCAGATCGAGTATAACAAAGTCCCCTGATCGAGTATAACAAAGTCCCCTGGTTAAGGATAACAAAGTCCCCTGGTTGAAAATAACAAAGTCCCCTGATCGAGTATAACAAAGTTTCCTGATCGAGTACAACAAAGTCCTCTGGTCGAGTATAACAAAGACCCTTAACCGAGTATAACAAAGTCCCCTGATAGCGAATAACAAAGCCCCTAATCGAGTCTAACAAAGTCTCCTGGTCGAGTATAACAAAGTCCCCTGATCGAGTATAACATAGTATCCTGATTGAGTATAACAAAGTCCTCTGGTCGAGTATAACAAAGGCCCCTGATCAAGTATAACAAAGGCCCATGATCGAGTATAACAAAGTCCCCTGATCGAGTATAACAAAGTCCCTTGGTCGAGTAGAACAAAGTCCCCTTGTGGAGTATAACAAAGATTCCTAATCGAGTATAACACAGTCCCCTGATCGAGTATAACAAAGTATCCTGATCGAGTATAAAAAAGTCCCCTAATATAGTATAACAAAGTCCCCTGGCCGAGTATAACAAAGTCCCCGAGTCGAGCATAACAAAGGTCCCTGGTCGAGCATAACAAAGGCTCCTGGTCAAGTATAACAAAGCCCCCTGATCGAGTATAACAAAGTCCCCTGATCGAGTATAACAATGACCCTTGATCGAATATAACAAAGGCCCCTTTTCGAGTATAACAACGGTCCCTGGTCGAGTATAACAAAGGCCCCTCATCGAATATAACAAAATCCCCTGATCGAGTATAACAAAGTCCCCTGATCACGTATAACAAAGCCCCTAATCGAGTCAAAAAAAGGCCCCTGATCGAGTATAACAAAGTTCCCTGATCGAGCATAACAAAGGCCCATGATCGAGTGTAACAAAGTCCCCTGATCGAGTATAACAAAGACCGTTGGTCGAGTATAACAAAGTCCCCTTGTGGAGTATAACAAAATCCCTGATCGCTTATAACAAAGTCTCCTGGTCGAGTATAACAACGTCCCCTGATCGGGTATAACAAAGTCCCCTTATCGAGTATAATAAAGTCCCCTGATCGAGTATAACAAATTCCCTTGGTCGAGTATAACAAAGTCCTCTTGTGGAGTATAACAAAATCCCCTGATCGCTTATAACAAAGTCTCCTGGTCGAGTATAACAATGGCCCCTGATCGAGTAAAAAAAAGGCCCCTGGTCGAGCATAAAAAAGGCCCCTGGTCGAGTATAACAAAGCCCCCAAATCGAGTATAACAAAGAACTCTGATCGAGTATAACAAAGTCCCCTGATCGAGTATTACAAAGTATCCTGATCGAGTATAACAAAGGCCCTTGATCGAGTATAACAAAGTCCCCTGATCGAGTATAACAAAGTCCCATGATCGAGTGAAACAAAGGCCCCTGATCGAGTATAACAAAGTCCCCTGATCGAGTATAACAAAGTCCCCTGATCGAGTATAACAAAGTCCCTTGGTCGTGTAGAACAAAGTGCCCTTGTGAAGTATAAGAAAGTTTCCTGAATGTGAATAACAATGGCCCCTGATCGAGTATAAAAAAGGCCCCTGGTCGAGCATAACAAAGGCCCCTGGTCGAGTATAACAAAGTCCCCTGATCGAGTATAACAAAGTCCCCTGATCGAGTATAACAAAGGCCCTTGATCGAGTATAACAAAGTCCCCTGATCGAGTATAACAAAGTCCCATGATCGAGTGAAACAAAGGCCCCTGATCGAGTATAACAAAGTCCCCTGATCGAGTATAACAAAGTCCCTTGGTCGTGTAGAACAAAGTGCCCTTGTGAAGTATAAGAAAGTTTCCTGAATGTGAATAACAAAGGCCCCTGGTCGAGTATAACAAAGCCCCCAAATCGAGTAAAACAAAGAACTCTGATCGAGTATAACAAAGTCCCCTGATCGAGTATAACAAAGTATCCTGATCGAGTATAACAAAGGCCCTTGATCGAGTATAACAAAGTCCCCTGATCGAGTATAACAAAGTCCCATGATCGAGTGAAACAAAGGCCCCTGATCGAGTATAACAAAGTCCCCTGATCGAGTATAACAAAGTCCCCTGATCGAGTATAACAAAGTCCCTTAGTCGTGTAGAACAAAGTGCCCTTGTGAAGTATAAGAAAGTTTCCTGAATGTGAATAACAATGGCCCCTGATCGAGTATAAAAAAGGCCCCTGGTCGAGCATAACAAAGGCCCCTGGTCGAGTATAACAAAGTCCCCTGATCGAGTATAACAAAGTCCCCTGATCGAGTATAACAAAGTCCCAAAATCGAGTATAACAAAGCCCCCTCATCGAATATTACAACGTCCCCTGATCGAGTAAAACAAAGCCCCCTCATCGAGTATAACAAAGTCCAATGGTCGAGTATAACAAAGACCCCTAATCGAGTAAAACAAAGCCCCCTCATCGAATACTACAAAGTCCCGTGATCGAGTATAACAAAGTACCCTGATCGAGTATAACAAAGTCCCCTGGACGAGTATAACAAAGTCCCCTGGACGAGTATAGCAAAGTCCCCTGATCGAGTATAACAAAGTCCCCTGGACGAGTATAGCAAAGTCCCTCGGTCGAGTATAACAAAGTCCCCTGATCGAGTATAACAAAGTATCCTGATCGAGTATAACATAGGCCCCTCATCGAGTATAACAAAGAGCCCTGACCGAATATAACAAAATTCCCTAATCGAGTTTAGCAAAGTCCCCTGATCGAATATAACAAAGTATCCTGATCGAGTATAACAAAGTCCCCTGATCGAGTATAACAAAGTCCTCTGGTCGAGTATAACAAAGTATCCTGATCGAGTATAACAAAGTCCTCTGATCGAGTATAACAAAGGCCCTTGATCGAGTATAACAATGTCCCCTGTTCGATTATAACAAAGTCCCCTGATCGAGTTTAACAAAGTCTCCTGATCGAGTATAACAAAGTGCACCTGATCGAGTATAACAAAGTCCCCTGGTCGAGTATAACAAAGTCCTCTGATCGAGTATAACAAAGTACCCTGATCGAGTATAACAAAGTCCCCTGATCGAGTATAACAAAGTCCCCTGATCGAGTATAACAAAGTCCACTGATCGAGTATAACAAAGTCCCCTGGTCGAGTATAACAAAGTCCCCTGATCGAGTTTAACAAAGGCCCATGATCGAGTATAACAAAGTCCCCTGAGTCGAGTATAACAAAGCGCCTTGTCGAGTATAACAAAGGTCCCTGATCACGTATAACAAAGTCCCCTGATCGAGTGATAACAAAGTCCCTGATCGAGTATAACAAAGGTACTTGATCGAGTATAACAAAGTACCCTGATCGAATATAACAAGTGCCCTGTTCGAGTATATATAAGTCCCCTGATCGAGTATAACAGACTCCATTGGTCGAGTATAACAAAGACCCCTGATCGAGAATAACAAAGCCCCTGATCGAGTATTACAAAGTCCCCTGATCGAGTATAACAAAGTACCCTGATCGAGTATAACAAAGTCCCCTGGTCGAGTATAACAAAGGCCCCTCATCGAGTATAACAAAGACCCCTGATCGAATATAACAAAATCCCCTGATCGAGTATAACAAAGTCCCCTGATCGAGTATAACAAAGACCCCTCGTCGAATTTAACAAAGTCCCCTCATCTGAGTATAACTAAGTCCCCTGGTCGAGTATAGCTAAGTCCCCTGGTCTTTTATAACAACGCTCCCTGATCGAGTATAGCAAAGTCCCCTGGTCATGTATAACAAAGTCCCCTGATCGAGTATAACAAAGTCCCCTGATGAGTATAGCAATGACCCTTATCGATATAACAAAGTCCCCTGATCGAGTATAACAAAGTTCCTGGTCGAGTATAACAAAGTCCCCTCATCGAGTATAACAAAGTCCCCTGATCGAGTATAACAACGTCCCCTGATCGAGTATAACAAAGCCCCTAATCGAGTCTAACAAAGGCGCCTGATCGAGTATAACAAAGTCCCTGATCGAGTATAACAAAGTCCCTTGATCGAGTATAACAAAGTCCCCTGATCGAGTATAACAAAGTCCCTGGTCGAAAATAACAAAGACCCCTTGTGGAGTATAACAAAGTCCCCTGATCGTGCATAACAAAGTCCCTTGAACGAGTATAACAAAGTTCCCTTGTAGAGTATAACAAAGTCCCCTGATCGAGTATAACAAAGTCCCCTGGTCGAGGATAAGAAAGTCCTTTGGTCCAAGTATAACAAAGTCCCCTGATCGAGTATAACAAAGTCTCTTGGTCGAAAATAACAAAGACCCCTTGTGGAGTATAACAAATTCCCCTGATAGAGTATAACAAAGTCTCCTAATCGAGTATAACAAAGTCCATTGGTCGAGTATAACAAAGACCCCTGATCGAGAATAACAAAGCCCCCTCATCGAATATTACAAAGTCCCCTGATCGAGTATAACAGAGCCCCCTCATCGAGTATAACAAAGTCTCCAGATAGAGTATAACAAAGTCCACTGGTCGAGTATAACAAAGGCCCCTCATCGAGTATAACAATGTCCAGTGGTCGAGTATAACAAAGGTCCCTCATCGAGTATAACAAAGCACCCTGATCGAGTATAACAAAGTCCCCTGATCGAGTATAACAAAGCCCCCCTCATGGAGTATAACAAAGTCTCCAGATCGAGTATAACAAAGTCCACTGGTCGAGTATAACAAAGGCCCCTCATCGAGTATGACAAAGTCCAGTGGTCGAGTATAACAAAGGCCCCTGATCGAGTATAACAAAGCCCCCTCATCGAGTATAACAAAGTCCCCTGATCGAGTATAACAAAGTCCTCTGATCGAGTATAACAAAGAACCCTTATCGAGTATAACAAAGTCCTCTGATAGAGTATAACAAAGTCCACTGATCGAATATAACAAAGTCCCCTTATTGATTATAACAAAGTCCCCTGTTCGAGTATAACAAAGACCCCTGGTCGAGTATAACAAAGTCCCATGATCGAGTATAACAAAGTCCCCTCATCGAGTATAACAAAGTCCCCTGACCGAGTGTAACAAAGTCCCTAGTCGAGTATAACAAAGTTCTCTGATCGAGTATAACAAAGTCTCCTGATCGAGTATAACACAGTCCCCTGATCGAGTATAACAAAGTCCCCTGATCGAGTATAACAAAGTCCCCTGGTCGAAAATAACAATGTCCCCTTGTGGAGTATAACAAAGTCCCCTGATCGTGTATAACAAAGTCCCCTGGTCGAGTATAGCAAAGGCCCCTGTAGTGATGGGCTGTCAGACCACAGCTTACATCGCAAAGAAAGCCAGACTTGACCCGACATTAGGGGGGTCAAGTGTAAGGGTATCCCTCGCAGGTGCTCAAGGGTGTTACAAATCAAGTAGCTCCCCTCCCATGTGACACGGATCCACAACAAACATGTAAGAAGGCACCAGCCGACTCTCTCCCAATATACAATAACCTACATCGCTGAAGAAGTCTACACTTGACCCGACATTAGGGAGGTCAAGTGTAGGGTAACTCACACGGCCCCACCTGATGACTTCTCCAGAAGATACAACTTATAGTCTCTGAAAACAGTCCAGACTTGACCCGACATTAGGGAGGTCAAAAGTATAGGGTAACTCTGCGGTTGACCAAGGATTATAAATCAGCCAGGCTCCCCTTCCCATGTCACACGGCCAACAAACATGTAAGAAGGCACCAGCCGACTCTCTCCCAATATACACAATATCCTACACTGCAGAAAGAAGTCCAGACCTGACCTCACATTAGCCAGGTCAAATATAACCCTCGGAGCCCAACTCAAGGGGCCACAAATCAACCAGGGCCTCTCATGTCACTCGGCCCCACCTGATGACTTTTCCAGAAGATACAACTTATAGTCTCTGAAAAACGTCCAGACCTGACCCTACATTAGCGAGAGCAAATGTAAGGGGACCCTTCGCCGCCGGCCCCCCCCCCCCCCCCGATCAGCTCAACCTGACGGCTGGTCTTCCAATATATAGGACGTCCGAGCCCTCCCTCAGAGAGTTGTCTTGTAACCAGGGAGAGCCAGCTACCACGTCCCCGGTCCTGCTCGAGAGAAGTCAGGGGCCGGAGGCAAGCCGCCTCCGGTCGCCTCCAGTCGCCTCCGGTCAGGACCGAGACTTCCCTCCGGCGCCCAGCTAAGCAGTCTCCCATAGAGACAACCCAGGACTACCTGCTAGGCCTCCCCTAGGTCACGTGAGTGTTTGTCAGAGCTTTCCATGGGATGAGTTACTTATGTGGGAAGTGTATTCATTTCAGGTCCGTGTCCGAGAATCAGTGTCTAGTAACGTAATATGATGTCCTAGTAACGTAAATATAATGTCCTAGTAACTTCAATAGAAGGTGTTATTAATGTGTCCATGTCATGTTCATAATTAATAAAGAGTTGTAACGAAGCGGTGTTTGAGAAGTCGCCTTTAAGAACGTACGATAAGTGTACTGACAGTGTAAATAACTATCACGGCCACGCTACCAAAGTCTTCCTCTCTTTTTTATACTCTTATACTATCAATATTCTACCTATATGTAATCTTCTTCTTGTAAGATTTGTCTCATTACACCCCTAATCGAGTATAACAAAGGCCCATCATCGAGTACAACAAAGGCCCCTGGTCGAGCATAACAAAGTCCGTTGATCGAGTATAACAAAGTCCCCTGGTCGAAAAAAACAATGTCCCCTTGAGGAGTATAACAAAGTTCCCTGATCGTGTATAACAAAATCCCCTGGTCGAGTATAACAAAGTCCCCTGATCGAGTATATCAAAGTCCCCTGATCGAGTATAACAAAGCCCCCTCATCGAATATAACAAAGTCTCCAGATCGAGTATAACAAAGGCCCCTGATCGATTATAACAAACGCCCCTGATCAAGTATAACAAAGGTCCCTGATCCAGTATAACAAAGTCCCCTGATCGAGTATATCAAAGGCCCTTGGTCGAGTATATCAAAGCCTCCTCATCGAGTATAACAAAGTTCCCTGGTCGAGTATAACAAGTTCCCTGATTGAGTATAACAAAGTCCCATGGTCGAGTTTAACAAAGTCCCCCGATCGAGTTTAACAAAGTCCCCTGATGGAATATAAGAATGGCCTCTCATCGAGTATAACAAACTCCCCTGATCGCGTAAAACAAAGGCCCCTAATCGAATAAAAAAAAGCCACTAATCGAGTATAACAATACCCCTGAACGAGTATAACAAAGATCCCTCATCGAGTATAACAAATTCCCCTAATCGAGTATAACAAAATCCCCTAATCGAGTATAACAAAGGCCCCTTATCGAGGATAACAAAGTCCCCTGATCGATTATAACAAACGCCCCTGAACAAGTATAACAAAGGTCCCTGATCGAGTATAACAAATCCCCTGATTGAGTATAAAAAAGTCCTCAGGGCGAGTATAAAAAAGTCCCCTGATCGAGTTTAACAAAGTCCCCCGATCGAGTATAACAAAGTCCCATGGTCGAGTTTAACAAAGTCCCCCGATCGAGTTTAACAAAGTCTCCTGATGGAATATAAGAAAGGCCGCTGATCGAATATAACAAAGTCCCCTGATCGCGTAAAACAAAGTCCCCTAATCGAATAAAACAAAGCCACTGATCGAGTATAACAAAGCCCCCTGATCGAGTATAACAAACTCCCCTGATCGAGTATAACAACGACCAAAGATCGAGTATAACTAAGCCCCCAGATCGAGTATAACAAAGTCCGCTAATCGAGTACAACAAAGTCCCCTAATCGAGATATAACAAAATCCCCTGATCGAGTAAAACAAAGTCCGTTGATAGAGAATAACAAAGTCCCCTGATCGAGTATAACAAAGCCCCCTGATCGAGTATAACAAAGTCCCCAGGTCGAGTATAACAAAGTCCTCTGATCGAGTATAAGAAAGGCCCCTGATCGAAAATGAAAAGTTCCCTGATAGAATATAACAAAGTCCCCGAATCGAGTATAGCAAAGTCCCCTAATCGAGTATACACAAAGTCCCCTGATCGAGTATAACAAACTCCCCTGGTCGAGTATAACAAAGCCCCCTCATCGAGTGTAACACAGTCCCCTCATCGAATATACCAAAGTCCCCTGATCGAGTATAACAAAGGCCCCTAATCGAATATAACAAAGTCCCCTGATCGAGAATAGCAAAGCCCCCTAATCGAGTTGAACAAAGTCCCCTCATCGAGTATAACAAAGTCCCCTGGTCGAGAATAACAAAGTCCCCTGATCGAGTATAAGAAAGGCTCCTGATCGAGTATGACAAAATTCCCTCATCGAATATAACAAAGTCCCCGAATCGAGTATAGCAAAGTCCCCTAATCGAGTATAACGAAATCTCCTGATCAAGTATAACAAAGCCACTGTTCGAGTATAAAATAGGCCCCTTATCGAGTATAACAAAGTCCCCTGATCGAGTATGAGAAGGCCCCCTTCTCGATTACAACAAAGTCCCCAGATCGAGTATAACAAAGTCCCCATTTCGAGCATAACAAAGTCCCCTGGTCGAGTTTAACAAAGTCCCCTGATCGAGTATAACAAACGCCCCTTATCAAGTATAATAAAGGCCCCTGATCGACTATAACAAATCCCCTGATTGAGTATTGCAAAGTCCTCAGGTCGAGTATAACAAACTCCCCTGGTCGAGTATAACAAAGCCCCCTCATCGAGTGTAACAAACTCCCCTCATCGAGTATACCAAAGTCCCCTGATCGAATATAACAAAGTCCCCTGATCGATTATAACAAAGGCCACTGATCGAGAATAACAAAGTCCCCTGATTGAGTATTACAAAGTCCTCAGGTCGAGTATAAAAAAGTCCCCTGATCGAGTTTAACAATGTACCCCGATCAAGTATAACAAAGCCCCCTCATGGAATATAAGAAAGGACCCTCATCGAGGTATAACAAAGTCCCCTGATCGAGTTTAACAAAGACCCCTCATCGAGTATAACAAAGTCCCCTGATCGAGTATAACAAAGTCCCCAGGTCGAGTATAACACATTCCCCTGGTCAAGTTTAACAAAGTCCCTTGATCGAGTATAACAAAGCCCCCTCATCGAATATAGCAAAGTCCCCTGATCGAGTATACCAAAGTCCCCTAATCGAGTATAACAAAGACCCCTCATCGAGTATAACAAAGCCCCCAGGTCGAGTATAACAGAGTCCTCTGGTCGAGTATAACAAAGTCCCCTGATCGAGTATAAGAAAGGCCAGTGATCCAGTATGACAAAGTTCCCTGATCGAATATAACAAAGTCCCCTGATTGAGTATAACAAAGTCCCGTAATCGAGTATAACAAAGGCCCCTCAACGTGTGTAACAAAGTCCCCTAATTGATTATAACAAACGCCCTTGATCACGTATAACAAAGGCCCCTGATCGAGTATAACAAATCCACGGATTGAGTATAACAAAGTCCCAAGGTCGAGTTTAACAAAGTCCCCCGATAGAGTATAACAAAGCTCCCTGATGGAATATAAGAAAGGCCCCTGATCGAGTATAACAAAGTCCCCTGATCGAGTATAACAAAGACCCCCTCATCGAGTATAACAAACTCCCCTCATCGAGTATAACAAACTCGAAAGACCGAGTACAGCAAAGTCCACTGATCGAGTATAACAAAGTCCCCTGATCGAGTATAACAAAGTCCCCTGATAGAGAATAACAAAGTCCCTAATCGAGTATAACAAAGCCCCCTGATCGAGTATAATGAAGTCCCCAGGTCGAGTATAACAAAGTCCCCTGATCGAGTATAACAAAACCTCTCATCGAGTATAACAAAGCCTCCTGAACGAGTATAATAAATCCACCTGATTGAGTATAACAAAGGCACCTGATCACGTATAACAAAGCCACTGATCGAGTAACAAAGTACCCTGATCGAGTATAGCAAAGTCCCCTAATCGAGGATAACAAATGCCCCTCATCAAGTATAACAAAGGCCCCTCATCGAGTATAACAAAGGCCCCTCATCAAGTATAACAATACCCCTGATCGAGTATAACAAAGTACCCTGTTCGAGTATAACAAAGTCCCCTGATCGAGTATAATAAAGAACCTTGATCGAGTATAGCAAAGTCCCCTCATGGAGTATAAGAAAGTCCCCAAATGGAGTATAACAAAGCCCCCTCATCGAGTATAAGAAAGGCCCCTGATCGAGTATGACAAAGTTCCCTGATCGAATATAACAAAGTCCCCAGATCGAGTATAGCAAAGTCCCCTAATCGAGTATAACAAAGTCCCCTGATCGAGTATAACAAAGTCCCCTGGTCGAGAATAACAAAGCCCCCTGATCGAGTATAATAAAGGCCCCAGATCGAATATAACAAAGACCCCTAATCGAGTATAAAAAAGTCCCCTGATCGAGAATAAAAAAGGCCCATGATCTTAGTATGACAAAGTTCCCTAATAGAGTATAACAAAGTCCCCTGATCGAGTATAACAAAGTCCCCTGGTCAAGTATAAGAGAGCCCCCTCATCGAGTATAACAAAGTCCCCTGATCGAGTATAACAAAGTCCCCTCATCGATTATAACAAAGGCCCCTGATCGAATATAACAAAGCCACTAATCGAGTATAACAAAGCCCCCTCATCGAGTATAACAAATTCCACTGATCGAGTATAAGAAAGTCACCTGATCGACTATAACAAAGCCCTCAAATCGACTATAACAAAGTCCCCAGGTCGAGTAAAGCAAAGTCCCCAGGTCGAATATAACAAAGCCCCTGATCGAGTAAAAGAAAAGCCCCTGATCGAGTATGACAAAGTTCCCTGATCGAATATAACAAACTCCCCTGATCGAGTATAACAAAGTCCCCTAATTGAGCATAACAAAGTCCCCGGTCGAGTAAAACAAAGTCCACTGATCAAGTATAACAAAGTCCACTGGTCGAGTATAACAAAAACCCCTCAACGAGTGTAACAAAGTCCCCTGATAGTATACCAAAGTCCCCTGATCGAGTATAACAAAGACCCCTAATCGAATATAACAAAGCCACTGATCGAGTATAACAAAGCCCCTTGATCGAGTATAACAAACTCCCCTGATCGATTAAAACAAAGTCCTTCATCGAGTATAACAAAGACCCCTAACCGAGTAAAAGCAAGTCCGCTGATCGAGTATAAGAAAGAACCCTGATCGAGTATAACAAAGCCCCGTGATCGAGTATAACAAAGTCCGCTGATCGAGTATAACAAATTCCCCAGAACGAGTATAGCAAAGTCCCCTGATTGAGTATAACAAAGTCTCCGGATCGAGAATAACAAAGTCCCCTGATCGAGTATAATAAAACACTCTGATCGAGTATAACAAAGGCCCCTGATCGAGAATAGCAAAGTCCCCTGATCGAGTATAACAAAGGCCCCTCATCGAGGATAACAAAGTCCCCTGATCGAGTATAACAAACGCCCCTGATCAAGTATAACAAAGGCCCCTGATCGAGTATAACAAATCCCCTGATTGAGTATAACAAAGTCCTCAGGTCGAGTATAACAAAGTCCCCTGATCGAGTTTAACAAAGTCCCCCGATCGAGTATAACAAAGTCCCATGGTCGAGTTTAACAAAGTCCCCCGATCGAGTTTAACAAAGTCTCCTGATGGAATATAAGAAAGTCCCCTGATCGCGTAAAACAAAGTCCTCTAATCGAATAAAACAAAGCCACTGATCGAGTATAACAAAGCCCCCTGATCGAGTATAACAAACTCCCCTGATCGAGTATAACAACGACCAAAGATCGAGTATAACTAAGCCCCCAGATCGAGTATAACAAAGTCCGCTAATCGAGTACAACAAAGTCTCCTAATCGAGATATAACAAAATCCCCTGATCGAGTATAACAAAGTCCGTTGATAGAGAATAACAAAGTCCCCTGATCGAGTATAACAAAGCCCCCTGATCGAGTATAACAAAGTCCCCAGGTCGAGTATAACAAAGTCCTCTGATCGAGTATAAGAAAGGCCCCTGATCGAGAATGAAAAGTTCCCTGATCGAATATAACAAAGTCCCCGAATCGAGTATAGCAAAGTCCCCTAATCGAGTATAACAAAGTCCCCTGATCGAGTATAACAAAGTCCCCTGGTCGAGTATATCAAAGCCCCCTCATCGAGTATAACAAAGTCCCCTAATCGAGTATAACAAAGCCCCCTGATCGAGTATAACAAACGCCCCTAATCGAATATAACAAAGGCCCCTGATCGAGAATAGCAAAGCCCCCTAATCGAGTTAACAAAGTCCCCTGATCGAGTATAACAAAGTCCCCTGTTCGAGTATAACAAAGTCCCCTGATCGAGTATAACAAAGGCTCCTGATCGAGTATGACAAATTCCCTCATCGAATATAACAAAGTCCCCGAATCGAGTATAGCAAAGTCCCCTAATCGAGTATAACGAAATCTCCTGATCAGTATAACAAAGCCACTGTTCGAGTATAAAATAGGCCCCTTATCGAGTATAACAAAGTCCCCTGATCGAGTATAACAAGGGCCCCTGCTCGATTAAAACAAAGTCCACAGATCGAGAATAACAAATTCCCCTTTCGAGCATAACAAAGTCCCCTGGTCGAGTATAACAAAGTCCCCTGATCGAGTATAACAAACGCCCCTTATCAAGTATAATAAAGGCCCCTGATCGAGTATAACAAATCCCCTTTTGAGTATTGCTCAGTCCTCAGGTCGAGTATAACAAACTCCCCTGGTCGAGTATAACAAAGCCCCCTCATCGAGTGTAACAAACTCCCCTCATCGAGTATACCAAAGTCCCCTGATCGAGTATAACAAAGTCCCCTGATCGAGTATAACAAAGTCCCATGATCGAGTATAACAAAGGCCTCTCATCGAGTATAACAAAGTCCCCTGATCGAGTATAACAAAGGCCACTGATCGAGAATAACAAAGTCCCCTGATTGAGTATTACAAAGTCCTCAGGTCGAGTATAAAAAAGTCCCCTGATCGAGTTTAACAATGTCCCCAGATCGAGTATAACAAAGACCCCTCATCGAATATAAGAAAGGACCCTCATCGAGTATAACAAAGTCCCCTGATCGAGTTTAACAAAGACCCCTCATCGAGTATAACAAAGTCCCCTGATCGAGTATAACAAAGTCCCCAGGTCGAGTATAACACATTCCCCCTGGTCGAGTAAAACAAAGTCCCTTGATCGAGTATAACAAAGCCCCCTCATCGAATATAACAAAGTCCCCTGATCGAGTATACCAAAGTCCCCTGATCGAGTATAACAAAGCCCCTCATCGAGTATAACAAAGCCCCCTCATCGAGTATAACAAAGTCCCCAGGTCGAGTATAACAAAGTCCCCTGGTCGAGTATAACAAAGTCCCCTGATCGAGTATAAAAAGGCCATGATCCAGTATACAAAGTCCCTGATCGAGTATAACAAAGTCCCCTGAGAGAGTATAACAAAGTCCCGTATTGAGTAAAACAAAGGCCCCTCATCGAGTATAACAAAGTCCCCTAATCGATTATAACAAAGTCCCCTGATCGAGTATAACAAAGGCCCCTGATCGAGTATAACAAAGTCCACTGATCGAGTATAACAAAGTCCCTAGATCGAGTATAACAAAGTCCCCTGATCGAGTATAACAAAGCTCCCTGATCGAGTATAACAAAGGCCCCTGATCGAGTATAACAAAGTCCCCTGATCGAGTATAACAAAGACCCCTCATCGAGTATAACAAACTCCCCTCATCGAGTATAACAAACTCGAAGACGAGTACAGCAAAGTCCCTGATCGAGTATAACAAAGCCCCAGAGCGAGTACAACAAAGTCCCCTGATCGAGTATAACAAACTCCCCTAATCGAGTATAACAAACCCCCTGATCGAGTATAACAAAGTCCCCAGGTCGAGTATAACAAAGGCCCCTGATCGAGTATAACAAAGCCACTGGTCGAGTATAACAAAGCCTCCTGATCGAGTATAACAAAGTCCCCTAATCGAGTATAACAAAGGCACCTGATCACGTATAACAAAGCCACTGATCGAGTATAACAAAGTACCCTGATCGAGTATAACAAAGTCCCCTAATTGAGTATAACAAAGGCCCCTCATCGAGTATAACAAAGGCCCCTCATCGAGTATAACAAAGGCCCCTCATCAAGTATAACAATACCCCTGATCGAGTATAACAAAGTACCCTGATCGAGTATAACAAAGTCCCCTGATCGAGTATAACAAACACTCCTGATCGAATATAACAAAGTCCCCTCATCGAGTATAACAAAGTCCCCTGATCGAGTATAACAAAGCCCCTCATCGAGTATAAGAAAGGCCCCTGATCGAGTATGACAAAGTTCCCTGATCGAATATAACAAAGTCCCCAGATCGAGTATAGCAAAGTCCCCTAATCGAGTATAACAAAGTCCCCTGATCGAGTATAACAAAGTCCCCTGGTCGAGAATAACAAAGCCCCTGATCGAGTATAATAAAGGCCCATGATCGAGTATACCAAAGTCCCCTCATCGAGTATAAGAAAGTCCCCGGATCGAGAATAAAAAGGCCCTGATCTAGTATGACAAAGTTCCCTGATCGAGTATAACAAAGTCCCCTGATCGAGTATAACAAAGTCCCCTGGTCAGTATAACAGAGCCCCTTCATCGAGTATAACAAAGTCCCCTGATCGAGTATAACAAAGTCCCCTCATCGATTATAACAAAGGCCCGTGATCGAATATAACAAAGCCACTAATCGAGTATAACAAAGCCCCCTCATCGAGTATAACAAATTCCACTGATCGAGTATAACAAAGTACCCTGATCGACTATAACAAAGCCCTCAAATCGACTATAACAAAGTCCCCAGGTCGAGTAAAGCAAAGTCCCCAGGTCGAATATAACAAAGCCCCTGATCGAGTAAAAGAAAAGCCCCTGATCGAGTATGACAAAGTTCCCTGATCGAATATAACAAACTCCCCTGATCGAGTATAACAAAGTCCCCTAATTGAGCATAACAAAGTCCCCGGTCGAGTAAAACAAAGTCCACTGATCGAGTATAACAAAGTCCACTGGTCGAGTATAACAAAACCCCTCATCGAGTGTAACAAAGTCCCCTGATCGAGTATAACAAAGTCCCCTGATCGAGTATAACAAAGTCCCCTCATCGAGAATAACAAAGCCCCTGATCGATGTATAAAAAAGCCCCTGATCGAGTATAACAAACTCCCCTGATCGAGTATAACAAAGGCCCTGATCAAGTATAACAAAGCCACTGATCGAGTATAACAAAGTCCCTGATCGAGTATAACAAAGTCCCTGATCGAGTATAACAAAGGCCCCTCATCGAGTATAACAAAGTCCCCTCATCGAGTATAACAAAGTCCCCTGATCGAGTATAACAAAGTCCCTGATCGAGTATAACAAAGTCCCTGATCGAGTATAACAAAGTCCCCTGATCGAGTATAACAAAGCCCCCTGATCGAGTATAACAAAGTCCGCTGATCGAGTATAACAAAGTCCCCTGATCGAGTATAACAAAGTCCCCTGATCGAGTATAACAAAGGCCCCTGATCGAGTATAACAAAGTCCCCTCATCGAGTATAACAAAGTCCCTCATCGAGTATAACAAAGGCCCTTATCGAGTACAACAAAGCTCCATGATCGAGTATAACAAAGCCCCTTCATCGAGTATAACAAAGCCCCTTGTCGAGTATAACAAAGTCCCCTGATCGAGTATAACAAAGTCCCCTGGTCGAGTATAACAAAGTCCCCTGATCGAGTATAACAAAGCCCCTCATCGAGTATAACAAAGGCCCCTGATCGAGTATAACAAAGTCCCCTGATCGAGTATAACAAAGCCCCTCATCGAGTATAACAAAGTCCCCTGATCGAGTATAACAAAGTCCCCTGATCGAGTATAACAAAGCCCCTGATCGAGTATAACAAAGTCCCCTGATCGAGTATAACAAAGCCCCTGATCGAGTATAACAAAGTCCCCTGATCGAGTATAACAAAGTCCCCTGATCGAGTATAACAAAGTCCCCTGATCGAGTATAACAAAGTCCCTGATCGAGTATAACAAAGCCCCTAATCGAGTATAACAAAATCCCCTGATCGAGTATAACAAAGTCACGCTATCGAGTATAACAAAGCCCCTATATCGAGTATAATATAGTCCCTGATCGAGTATAACAAAGTCCCCTCATCGAGTATAACAAAGGCCCCTGATCGAGTATAACAAAGTCCCTGATCGAGTATAACAAAGGCCCCTCATCGAGTATAACAAAGTCCCCTGATCGAGTATAACAAAGTACCCTGATCGAGTATAACAAAGTCCCCTGATCGAGTATAACAAAGTCCCCTGATCGAGTATAACAAAGTCCCCTGATCGAGTATAACAAAGTCCCCTGATCGAGTATAACAAAGCCCCTGATCGAGTATAACAAAGCCCCTGATCGAGTATAACAAAGTCCCCTGATCGAGTATAACAAAGTCCCCTGATCGAGTATAACAAAGTCCCTCATCGAGTATAACAAAGTCCCCTGATCGAGTATAACAAAGGCCCCTAATCGAGTATAACAAAGCCCCCTGATCGAGTATAACAAAGTCCCCTGATCGAGTATAACAAAGCCCCAATATCGAGTATAACAAAGTCCCCTGATCGAGTATAACAAAGTCCCCTGATCGAGTATAACAAAGTCCCTTGATCGAGTATAACAAAGTCCCCTCATCGAGTATAACAAACCCCCTGATCGAGTATAACAAAGTCCCCTGATCGAGTATCACAAAGTCCCCTGATCGAGTATAACAAAGCCCCTCATCGAGTATGACAAAGTCGCCTGATCGAGTATAACAAAGCACCTCTGATCGAGTATAACAAAGCCCCTATCAAGTATAACAAGTCCCTATCGAGTATAACAAAGTACCCTGATCGAGTATAACAAAGACACTGATCGAGTATAGCAAAGTCCCCTGATCGAGTATAACAAATCCCCTGATCGAGTATAACAAAGCCCCTCATCGAGTATAACACAGGGCCCTCATCGAGTATAACAAAGGCCCCTGATCGAGTATAACAAAGTCCCCTGATCGAGTATAACAAAGCACCCTCATCGAGTATAACAAAAGCCCCTCAACGAGTATAACAAAGCCCCCTCATCGAGTATAACAAAGTTCCCTGATCGAGTATCACAAAGCCACTGTTCGAGTATAACAAATGCCTCTGATCGAGTATAACAAAGGCCCCTGATCGAGTATAACAAAGCCCCTGATCGAGAATAAAAAGTCCCCTGATCGAGTAAAACAAAGCACCTCATCGAGTATAACAAAGCCCCTCATCGAATATAACAAAGGCCCCTGATCGAGTATAACAAAGCCCCTGTTCGAGTATAGCAAAGTCGCCTGATCGAGTATAACAAAGTCCCCTGATCGAGAATAACAAAGTCCCCTGATCGAGTATAACAAATCCCCTGATCGACTATAAAAAAGTCCTCTAGTCGAGTATAACAGAGTACCCTGGTCGAATATAACAAAGTCCCCTGATCGAGTATAACAAAGGCCACTGATCGAGTATGACAAAGTCCCTGATCGAGTATAACAAAGTCCCTGATCGAGTATAACAAAGTCCCCTGATCGAGTATAACAAAGGCCCCTCAACGAGTATAACAAAGTCCCCTGATCGAGTATAACAAAAGCCCCTGATCGAGTATAACAAAGGCCCCTGATCGAGTATAACAAAGTCCCCTGGTAGTTTAACAAAGCCCCATGATCGAGTATAACAAAGCCCCCTCATCGAGTATAACAAAGCTCCCTGTTCGAGTATAACAAAGGCCCCTGATCGAGTATAACAAAGTCCCCTGATCGAGTATAACAAAGCCCCTCTTCGAGTATAACAAAGACCATGATCGAGTATAACAAACTCCAAAGATCGAGTACAGCAAAGTCCCCTGATCGAGAATAACAAAGTCCCCTCATCGAGTATAACAAAGTCCCATGATAGAGAATAACAAAGTCCCCTGATCGAGTATAACAAAGCCCCCTGATCGAGTATAATGAAGTCCCCAGGTCGAGTATAACAAAGTCCCCTGATCGAGTATAAGAAAGTCCCATGATCGAGTATGACAAAGTTCCCTCATCGAATATAGCAAAGTCCCCGAATCAAGTATAACAAAGTCCCCTGATCGAGTATAACAAAGTCCCCTGATCGAGTATAACAAAGGCCCCTCATCGAGTATAACAAAGCCACTGATCGAGTATAACAAAGCCTCCTGATCGAGTATAACAAATCCCCTGATTGAGTATAACAAAGGCACCTGATCACGTATAACAAAGCCACTGATCGAGTATAACAAAGTACCCTGATCGAGTATAACAAAGTCCCCTAATCGAGTATAACAAATGCCCCAGATCAGGTATAACAAAGGCCCCTCATCGAGTATAACAAAGGCCCCTCATCGAGTATAACAATACCCCTGATCGAGTATAACAAAGTCCCCTGATCGAGTATAACAAAGCCCCCTGATCGAGTATAATGAAGTCCCCAGGTCGAGTATAACAAAGTCCCCTGATCGAGTATAAGAAAGTCCCATGATCGAGTATGACAAAGTTCCCTCATCGAATATAGCAAAGTCCCCGAATCAAGTATAACAAAGTCCCTGATCGAGTATAACAAAGTCCCCTGATCGAGAATAACAAAGGCCCCTGATCGAGTATAACAAAGCCTCTGATCGAGTATAACAAAAGCCCCTCATCAAGTATAACAATACCCCTGATCGAGTATAACAAAGCCTCCTGATCGAGTATAATAAATCCCCTGATCGAGTATAACAAAGGCACCTGATCGACGTATAACAAAGCCCCTGATCGAGTATAAAAAGTACCCTGATCGAGTATAACAAAGTCCCCTAATCGAGTATAACAAATGCCCCTGATCGAGTATAACAAAGGCCCCTCATTGAGTATAACAAAGGCCCCGCATCAAGTATAACAATACCCCTGATCGAGTATAACAAAGTACCCTGATCGAGTATAACAAAGTCACCGGATCGAGTATAATAAAGGCCCTTGATCGAGTATAGCAAAGTCCCCTCATCGAGTATAACAAAGTCCCCTAATCGAGTATAACAAAGTCCCCTGATCGAGTATAACAAAGACCCTGATCGAGTATGACAAAGTTCCCTGATCGAATATAACAAAGTCCCCAGATCGAGTATAGCAAAGTCCCCTAATCGAGTATAACAAAGTCCCCTGATCGAGTATAACAAAGTCCCCTGGTCGAGTATAACAAAGCCCCTGATCGAGTATAACAAAGGCCCCAGATCGAGTATAACAAAGACCCCTGATCGAGTATAAAAAAGTCCCCTGATCGAGTATAACAAAGGCCCCTGATCGAGTATAACAAAGTCCCTAATAGAGTATAACAAAGTCCCCTGATCGAGTATAACAAAGTCCCCTGGTCGAGTATAACAAAGCCCCCTCATCGAGTATAACAAAGTCCCCTGATCGATTATAACAAAGGCCCCTGATCGAGTATAACAAAGCCACTAATCGAGTATAACAAAGCCCCTGATCGAGTATAACAAAGCCCACTGATCGAGTATAAGAAAGTCCCCTGATCGAGTATAACAAAGCCCTCTGATCGAGTATAACAAAGTCCCCAGGTCGAGTAAAGCAAAGTCCCCAGGTCGAGTATAACAAAGCCCCTGATCGAGTATAGAAAGGCCCCTGATCGAGTATGACAAAGTTCCCTCATCGAATATAACAAATCCCCCTGATCGAGTATAACAAAGTCCCCTAATCGAGCATAACAAAGTCCCCAGGTCGAGTATAACAAAGTCCCCTGATCGAGTATAACAAAGTCCCCTGGTCGAGTATAACAAAGCCCCTCATCGAGTATAACAAAGTCCCCTGATCGAGTATAACAAAGTCCCCTGATCGAGTATAACAAAGGCCCCTAATCGAGTATAACAAAGCCCCTGATCGAGTATAACAAAGCCCCCTGATCGAGTATAACAAAGTCCCCTGATCGATTATAACAAAGCACCTCTGATCGAGTATAACAAAGGCCCCTGATCGAGTATAACAAAGTCCCCTGTTCGAGTATAACAAAGTCCCCTGATCGAGTATAACAAAGTCCCCTGATCGAGTATAACAAAGCCCCCTCATCGAGTATAACAAAGTCCCCTGATCGAGTATAACAAAGTCCCCTGATCGAGTATAACAAAGCCCCTAATCGAGTATAACAAAGCTCCCTGATCGAGTATAACAAAGTCCCCTGATCGAGTATAACAAAGCTCCCTGATCGAGTATAACAAAGCACCCTGATCGAGTATAACAAAGTCCCCTGATCGAGTATAACAAAGTCCCCTGATCGAGTATAACAAAGTCCCCTGATCGAGTATAACAAAGCCCCTCATCGAGTATAACAAAGACCCCTGATCGAGTATAACAAGTCCCTGATCGAGTATAACAAAGGCCCCTGATCGAGTATAACAAAGCCCCGTGATCGAGTATAACAAAGTCCCTGATCGAGTATAACAAAGTCCCCTGATCGAGTATAACAAAGTCCCCTGATCGAGTATAACAAAGTCCCTGATCGAGTATAACAAAGTCCCCTGATCGAGTATAACAAAGCCACTGATCGAGTATAACAAAGGCCCCTCATCGAGTATAACAAAGTCCCCTGATCGAGTATAACAAAGGCCCCTCATCGAGTATAACAAAGTTCCCTCATCGAATAAGCAAAGCCCCTCATCATGTATAACAAGGCCCCTGATCGAGTATAACAAATCCCCTGATTGAGTATAACAAAGGCCCCTGATCGAGTATAACAAAGGCCCTGATCGAGTATAACAAAGACCCCTGATCGAGTATAACAAAGTCCCCTGATCGAGTATAACAAAGGCCCCTGATCGAGTATAACAAAGTTCCCTGATCGAGTATAACAAAGTCCCCTGATCGAGTATAACAAAGTCCCCTATCGAGTATAACAAAGGCCCCTGATCGAGTATAACAAAGCCCTAATCGAGTATAACAAAGCCCCTGATCGAGTATAACAAAGTCCACTGATCGAGTATAACAAAGTCCCCTGATCGAGTATAACAAAGCCCTCTCATCGAGTATAACAAAGTCCCCAGGTCGAGTATAACAAAGTCCCCTGATCGAGTATAACAAAGCCCCTGATCGAGTAAAACAAAGCCCCTGATCGAGTATAACAAAGTCCCCTGATCGAGTATAACAAAGTCCCCTGATCGAGTATAACAAAGTCCCTAATCGAGTATAACAAAGACCCCGGTCGAGTAAACAAAGTCCCCTGATCGAGTATAACAAAGTCCCCTGATCGAGTATAACAAAAGCCCCTCATCGAGTATAACAAAGCCACTGATCGAGTATAACAAAGTCCCCTCATCGAGTATAACAAAGTCCCCTGATCGAGTATAACAAAGTCCCCTGATCGAGTATAACAAAGGCCCCTGATCGAGTATAACAAAGCCCTCTGTTCGAGTATAACAAAGTCCCCTGATCGAGTATAACAAAGTCCCTCATCGAGTATAACAAAGTCCCCTGATCGAGTATAACAAAGGCCCCTGATCGAGTATAACAAAGCCCCTGATCGAGTATAACAAAGTCCCTGATCGAGTATAACAAAGTCCCCTGATCGAGTATAACAAAGTCCCCTGATCGAGTATAACAAAGTCCCTCATCGAGTATAACAAAGTCCCCTGATCGAGTATAACAAAGCCCACTGATCGAGTATAACAAAGGCCCCTGATCGAGTATAACAAAGTCCCCTGATCGAGTATAACAAAGGCCCCTCATCGAGTATAACAAAGTCCCTCATCGAGTATAACAAAGGCCCCTGATCGAGTATAACAAAGCCCCTGATCGAGTATAACAAAAGCCCCAAATCGAGTATAACAAAGCCCCTCGATCGAGTATAACAAAGTCCCAGGTCGAGTATAACAAAGTCCCCTGTCGAGTTTAACAAAGTCCCCTGATCGAGTATAACAAAGCACCCTCATCGAGTATAACAAAGTCCCCTGATCGAGTATAACAAAGTCCCCTGATCGAGTATAACAAAGTTCCCTAATCGAGTATAAGAAAGTCCCCTGATCGAGTATAACAAAGTGCCCTGATCGAGTATATCAAAGGTCCCTGATCGAGTATAACAAAGTCCCCTAATCGAGTATAACAAAGGCCCCTAATCGAGTATAACAAAGCCACTTATCGAGTATAACAAAGCCCCTTCATCGAGTATAACAAACTCCCTGATCGAGTATAACAAAGTCACTGTTCGAGTATAACAAATGCCCCTGATCGAGTATAACAAAGTCCCCTGATCGAGTATAACAAAGCCCCTGATCGAGTATAACAAAGGCCCCTCATCGAGTATAACAAAGACCCCTCATCGAGTATAACAATGCCCCTCATCGAGTATAACAAATTTCCTGATCGAGTATCACAAAGCCACTGTTCGAGTATAACAAATGCCCCTGATCGAGTATAACAAAGTCCCCTGATCGAGTATAACAAAGACCCCTGATCGAGTATAACAAAGGCCCCTGATCGAGTATAACAAAGCCCCTGATCGAGTATAACAAAGGCCCCTGATCGAGTATAACAAAGTCCCCTGATCGAGTATAACAAAGTCCCCAGTCGAGTATAACAAAGTCCCCTGATCGAGTATAACAAAGCCCCTCATCGAGTATAACAAATCCCCTGATCGAGTATAACAAAGGCACCTGATCGAGTATAACAAAGCCACTGATCGAGTATAACAAAGTCCCCTGATCGAGTATAACAAAGTCCCCTAATCGAGTATAACAAAGGCCCCTGATCGAGTATAACAAAGGCCCCTCATCGAGTATAACAAAGGCCCCTCATCGAGTATAACAAACCCCTGATCGAGTATAACAAAGTCCCCTGATCGAGTATAACAAAGTCACCTGATCGAGTATAACAAAGGCCCTTGATCGAGTATAACAAAGTCCCCTCATCGAGTATAAGAAAGTCCCCTGATCGAGTATAACAAAGCCCCCTCATCGAGTATAAGAAAGGCCCCTGATCGAGTATGACAAAGTTCCCTGATCGAGTATAACAAAGTCCCCAGATCGAGTATAGCAAAGTCCCCTAATCGAGTATAACAAAGTCCCCTGATCGAGTATAACAAAGTCCCCTGGTCGAGTATAACAAAGCCCCCTGATCGAGTATAATAAAGGCCCCAGATCGAGTATAACAAAGACCCCTGATCGAGTATAAAAAAGTCCCCTAATCGAGAATAAAAAAGGCCCCTGATCTTAGTATGACAAAGTTCCCTAATAGAGTATAACAAAGTCCCCTGATCGAGTATAACAAAGTCCCCTGGTCAGGTATAAGAGAGCCCCCTCATCGAGTATAACAAAGTCCCCTGATCGAGTATAACAAAGTCCCCTGATCGAGTATAACAAAGGCCCCTGATCGAGTATAACAAAGTCCCTGATCGAGTATAACAAAGTCCCCTGATCGAGTATAACAAAGTCCCCTGATTGAGTATAACAAAGTCCCCTGATCGAGTATAACAAAGTCCCCTGATCGAGTATAACAAAGTCCCCTGGTCGAGTATAACAAAGCCCCTCACGAGTTACAAAGTCCCTGATAGTATACCAAAGTCCCCTGATCGAGTATTACAAAGTACCCTTATCGAGTATAACAAAGCCCCAGATCGAGTATAACAAAGTCCCCTGATCGAGTATAACAAACTCCCCTAATCGAGTATAACAAACCCTCTGATCAAGTATAACAAAGGCCACTGATCGAGTATAACAAAGCCCCCTTGTTCGAGTATAACACAGTCCCCTGATCGAGTATAACAAAGTCCCCTGGTCGAGTATAACAAAACCCCCTCAACGAGTGTAACAAAGTCCCCTGATAGTATACCAAAGTCCCCTGATCGAGTATAACAAAGCCCCTGATCGAGTATAACAAAGCCACTGATCGAGTATAACAAAGCCCCCTGATCGAGTATAACAAACTCCCCTGATCGATTATAACAAACACCTCTGATCAAGTATAACAAAGGCCCCTGATCGAGTATAACAAAGCCCCCTTGTTCGAGTATAACACAGTCCCCTGATCGAGTATAACAAAGCCCCTCATCGAGTATAACAAAGACCCCTAACCGAGTATAAGCAAGTCCGCTGATCGAGTATAAGAAAGGACCCTGATCGAGTATAACAAAGCCCCGTGATCGAGTATAACAAAGTCCGCTGATCGAGTATAACAAATTCCCCAGAACGAGTATAACAAAGTCCCCTGATTGAGTATAACAAAGTCCCTTGATCGAGAATAACAAAGTCCCCTGATCGAGTATAATAAAGCCCACTGATCGAGTATAACAAAGGCCCCTCATCGAGAATAGCAAAGTCCCCTGATCGAGTATAACAAAGGCCCCTCATCGAGTTAACAAATTCCCTCATCGAGAACAGCAAACGCCCTCATCAGTATAACAAGACCCTGATCGAGTAAAACAAATCCCCTGATCGAGTATAACAAAGCCCCCTGATCGAGTATAACAAAGGCTCCTAATCGAGTATAACAAAGCCCCTGATCGAGTATAACAAAGTCCCCTGATCGAGTATAACAAAGGCCCCTGATCGAGTATAACAAAGTCCCCTAATCGAGTATAACAAAGTCCCCTGATCGAGTATAACAAAGTCCCCTAATCGAGTATAACAAAGGCCCCTGATCGAGTATAACAAAGCCACTAATCGAGTATAACAAAGCCTCCTGATCGAGTATAACAAAGTCCACTGATCGAGTATAACAAAGTCCCCTGATCGAGTATAACAAAGACCCCTGATCGAGTATAACAAAGTCCCCTATTCGAGTAAAGCAAAGTCCCCAGGTCGAGTATAACAAAGCCCCTGATCGAGGAAAAGAAAGCCCCTGTCGAGTATGACAAAGTTCCCTGATCGAGTATAACAAACTCCCCTGATCGAGTATATCAAAGTCCCTAATTGAGCATAACAAAGCCCCTGTCGAGTAAAACAAAGTCCCCTGATCGAGTATAACAAAGTCCCCTGATCGAGTATAACAAAAACCCATCAACGAGTGTAACAAAGTCACCTCATAGTAATACAAAGTCCCCTGATCGAGTATAACAAAGTCCCCTGATCGAGTATAACAAAGTCCCTGATCGAGTATAACAAAGGCCCCTGATCGAGTATAACAAAGCCCTCTTGTTCGAGTATAACACAGTCCCCTGATCGAGTATAACAAAGTCCCTCATCGAGTATAACAAAGTCCGCTGATCGAGTATAAGAAAGGACCCTGATCGAGTATAACAAAGCCCCGTGATCGAGTATAACAAAGTCCGCTGATCGAGTATAACAAATTCCCCTGATCGAGTATAACAAAGTCCCCTGATCGAGTATAACAAAGTCCCTTCATCGAGAATAACAAAGTCCCCTGATCGAGTATAATAAAGCCCACTGATCGAGTATAACAAAGGCCCCTGATCGAGAATAGCAAAGTCCCCTGATCGAGTATAACAAAGGCCCCTCATCGAGTATAACAAAGTCCCCTCATCGAGTATAACAAAGGCCCCTGATCGAGTATAACAAAGTACCCTGATCGAGTATAACAAAGCGCCCTGATCGAGTATAACAAAGCCCTCTCGTCGAGTATAACAAAGTTCCCAGGTAGAGTATAACAAAGTCCCCGGGTCGGGTTTAACAAATTCCCCTGATCGAGTATAACAAAGCACCCTCATCGAATATAACAAAGTCCCCTGATCGAGTATAACAAAGTCCCCTGATCGAGTATAACAAAATTCCCTAATCGAGTATAAGAAAGTCCCCTGATCGGGTATAACAAATTCCCATGAACAGGTATAGCAAAGGCCCTGAATCGAGTATAACAAATCCCCCTAATCGAGTATAACAAAGGCCCCTAATCGAGTATAACAAAGCCCCCTCATCGAGTATAACAATGCCCCCTCATCGAGTATAACCAAATTTCCTGATCGAGTATCACAAAGCCACTGTTCGAGTATAACAAATGCCCCTGATCGAGTATAACAAAGTCCCTGATCGAGTATAAGAAAGCCCCCTAATCGAGTATAACAAAGGCCCCTCATCGAGTATAACAAAGCCCCCTCATCGAGTATAACAATGCCCCCTCATCGAGTATAACCAAATTTCCTGATCGAGTATCACAAAGCCACTGTTCGAGTATAACAAATGCCCCTGATCGAGTATAACAAAGTCCCCTGATCGAGTATAACAAAGACCCCTGATCGAGAATAAAAAAGGCCCCTGATCGATTATAACAAAGCACCTGATCGAGTATAACAAAGGCCCCTTATCGAGTACAACAAAGTCCCCTGATCGAGTATAACAAAGTCCCCAGGTCGAGTATAACAGATTCCCCTGGTCGAGTATAACAAAGCCTCCTGATCGAGTATAATAAATCCACCTGATTGAGTATAACAAAGGCACCTGATCACGTATACCAAAGCCACTGATCGAGTATAACAAAGTACCCTGATCGAGTATAACGAAGTCCCCTAATCGAGTATAACAAATGCCCCTGATCAAGTATAACAGAGGCCCCTCATCGAGTATAACAAAGGCCCCTCATCAAGTATAACAACACCCCTGATCGAGTATAACAAAGTACCCTGATCGAGTATAACAAAGTCACCTGATCGAGTATAATAAAGGCCCTTGATCGAGTATAGCAAAGTCCCCTCATGGAGTATAAGAAATTCCCCTAATGGAGTATAACAAAGCCCCCTCATCAAGTATAAGAAAGGCCCCTGATCGAGTATGACAAAGTTCCCTGATCGAATATAACAAAGTCCCCAGATCGAGTATAGCAAAGTCCCCTAATCGAGTATAACAAAGTCCCCTGATCGAGTATAACAAAGTCCCCTGGTCGAGTATAACAAAGCCCCCTGATCGAGTATAATAAAGGCCCCAGATCGAGTATAACAAAGACCCCTGATCGAGTATAACAAAGTCCCCTAATCGAGTATAAAAAAGGCCCCTGATCGAGTATAACAAAGTCCCTCATCGAGTATAACAAAGTCCCCTGATCGAGTATAACAAAGTCCCCTGGTCAGGTATAAGAGAGCCCCCTCATCGAGTATAACAAAGTCCCCAGGTCGAGTAAAGCAAAGTCCCCAGGTCAAGTATAACAAAGCCCCTGATCGAGCAAAAGAAAAGCCCCTGATCGAGTATGACAAAGTTCCCTGATCGAATATAACAAACTCCCCTGATCGAGTATAACAAAGTCCCTTAATTGAGCATAACAAAGTCCCCTGTCGAGTAAAACAAAGTCCCCTGATCGAGTATAACAAAGTCCCCTGGTCGAGTATAAAAAAAACCCCTCAACGAGTGTAACAAAGTCCACTGATAGTATACCAAAGTCCCCGGATCGAGTATAACAAAGGTCCCTAATCGAATATAACAAAGCCACTGATCGAGTATAACAAAGCCCCCTGATCGAGTATAACAAACTCCCGTGATCGATTATAACAAACACCTCTGATCAAGTATAACAAAGGCCACTGATCGAGTATAACAAAGCCCCCTTGTTCGAGTATAACACAGTCCCCTGATCGAGTATAACAAAGTCCCTCATCGAGTATAACAAAGACCCCTAACCGAGTATAAGCAAGTCCGCTGATCGAGTATAACAAATTCCCCAGAACGAGTATAACAAAGTCCCCTGATTGAGTATAACAAAGTCCCTTGATCGAGAATAACAAAGTCCCCTGATCGAGTATAATAAAGCCCACTCATCGAGTATAACAAAGGCCCCTGATCGAGAATAGCAAAGTCCCCTGATCGAGTATAACAAAGGCCCCTCATCGAGTTTAACAAATTCCCCTCATCGAGAACAGCAAACGCCCCTCATCATGTATAACAAGGACCCCTGATCGAGTATAAAAAATCCCCTGATTGAGTATAACAAAGCCCCCTGATCGAGTATAATAAAGGCCCCAAATCGAGTATAACAAAGACCCCTGATCGAGTATAAAAAAGTCCCCTGATCGAGAATAAAAAAGGCCCCTGATCTTAGTATGACAAAGTTCCCTAATAGAGTATAACAAAGTCCCCTGATCGAGTATAACAAAGTCCCCTGGTCAAGTATAAGAGAGCCCCCTCATCGAGTATAACAAAGTCCCCTGATCGAGTATAACAAAGTCCCCTAATCGATTATAACAAAGGCCCCTGATCGAGTATAACAAAGCCACTAATCGAGTATAACAAAGCCCCCTGATCGAGTATAACAAATTCCACTGGTCGAGTATAAGAAAGTCACCTGATCGAGTATAACAAAGCCCTCTCATCGACTATAACAAAGTCCCCAGGTCGAGTAAAGCAAAGTCCCCAGGTCGAGTATAACAAAGCCCCTGATCGAGCAAAAGAAAAGCCCCTGATCGAGTATGACAAAGTTCCCTGATCGAATATAACAAACTCCCCTGATCGAGTATAACAAAGTCCCCTAATTGAGCATAACAAAGTCCCCGGTCGAGTAAAACAAAGTCCCCTGATCGAGTATAACAAAGTCCCCTAGTCGAGTATAACAAAACCCCCTCAACGAGTGTAACAAAGTCTCCTGATAGTATACCAAAGTCCCCTGATCGAGTATAACAAAGGCCCCTAATCGAATATAACAAAGCCACTGATCGAGTATAACAAAGCCCCCTGATCGAGTATAACAAACTCCCCTGATCGATTATAACAAACACCTCTGATCAAGTATAACAAAGTCCCTCATCGAGTATAACAAAGACCCCTAACCGAGTATAAGCAAGTCCGCTGATCGAGTATAAGAAAGGACCCTGATCGAGTATGACAAAGCCCCGTGATAGAGTATAACAAAGTCCGCTGATCGAGTATAACAAATTCCCCTGATTGAGTATAACAAAGTCCCCTGATTGAGTATAACAAAGTCCCTTGATCGAGAATAACAAAGTCCCCTGATCGAGTATAATAAAGCCCACTGATCGAGTATAACAAAGGCCCCTGATCGAGAATAGCAAAGTCCCCTGATCGAGTATAACAAAGGCCCCTCATCGAGTTTAACAAATTCCCCTCAACGAGAACAGCAAACGCCCCTCATCATGTATAACAAGGACCCCTGATCGAGTATAACAAATCCCCTGATTGAGTATAACAAAGGCCCCTGATCAAGTATACCAATGCCACTGATCGAATAAAACAAAGTACCCTAATCGAGTATAACAAAGTCTTCTGATCGAGTATAACAAAGAGCCCCTGATCGATTATAGCAAAGTACTCTGATCGATTATAGCACAGGCCCCTCATCGAGTATAACAAAATCCCCTCATCGAGTATAACAAAGTCCCCCGATCGAGTATTATAAAGCCCCCTGATCGAGTATAAAAAAGTCCCATGATCGAGTATAACAAAAGCCCCGAATCTAGTATAACAAAGTCCCATCATCGAGTATAACAAAGGCCCCCAATCGAGTATAAAAAGGTCCCATGATCGAGTATAACAAAGGCCCCTCATCAAGTATAACAAAGTCCCATCATCGAGAATAACAAAGGCCCCTGATCGAGAATAACAAAGCTACTGATAGAGTATAACAAAGCGCCCTGATCGAGTATAACAAAGCCCTCTCGTCGAGTATAACAAAGTCCCCTGGTCGAGTATAACAAAGTCCCCGGGTCGAGTTTAACAATTTCCCCTGATCGAGTATAACAAAGCACCCTCATCGAATATAACAAAGGCCCCTCATTGAGTATAACAAAGCCCCCTGTTCGAGTATAACAAAGCCCCCTCAACGAGTGTAACAAAGTCCCCTGGTTGTATACCAAAGTCCTCTGATCGATTATAACAAAGGCCCCTAATCGAATATAACAAAGCCACTGATGGAGTATAACAAAGCCCCCTAATCGAGTATAACAAAGTCCCCTAATCGAGAATAACAAAGGCCCCTCATCGAGTATAACAAACTCCCCTGATCGATTATAACAAACACCTCTGATCAAGTATAACAAAGGCCCCTGATCGAGTATAACAAAGCCCCATTGTTCGAGTATAACACAGTCCCCTGATCGAGTATAACAAAGTCCCTGATCGAGTATAACAAAGACCCCTAACCGAGTATAAGCAAGCCCCCTGATCGAGTATAACAAAGTCCCCTAATCGAGAATAACAAAGGCCCCTCATCGAGTATAACAAAGTCCCCTTATCGATTATAACAAACGCCCCTCATCAAGTTTAACAAAGGCCCCTAATCGAGTATAACAAATTCCCTGATCGAATATAACAAAGGCCCCTCATCAAGTATAACAATACCCCTGATCGAGTATAACAAAGTACCCTGATCGAGCATAATAAAGTACCTTGATCGAGTATAACAAAGGCCCCTGATCGAGTATAGCAAAGTCCCCTCATCGAGTATAAGAAAGTCCCCTGATAGAGTATAACAAAGCCCCTTGATCGAGTATAACAAAGGCCCCTGATCGAGTAAAAAAAGTCCCCTGATCGAGTATAACAAAGGCCACTCATCGATTATAACAAAGTCTCCTCATCGATTATAACAAAGTCCCCTGATTGAGTATAACAAAGGCCCCTGATCGAGTATAACCAAGCCACTGATAGAGTATAACAAAGCCCTCTGATCGAGTATAACAATGTCCCCTGATCGAGTATAACAAAGTCCCCTGATCGAATAAAACAAAGGCCCCTAATCGAGTATAACAGAGCCCCCTGTTCGAGTATAACAAACTCCCCTAATCGATTATAACAAACGCCCCAAATTATGTATAACAATAGCCCTGATCGAGAATAACAAAGTCCCCAGGTCGAGTATAACAAACCCCCCGGATCGAATATAACAAAGTCTCCTGATCGAGTATCACAAAGTCCCCTAATGGAGTAAAACAAAGGCCCCTCATTGAGTATATCAAAGTCCCGGGATCGATTATAAGAAACACCTCTGATCAAGTATAACAAAGGCCCCTAATCGAGTATAACAGAGTCCCCTGACTGAGTATAACAAAGCCGCCTGCTCGAGTATAACAAAGTCCCCTGATCGTATATAACAAAGTCCCCTAATCGAGTATAACAAAGAACCCTGATCGAACATAACAAAGTCCCCTGATCGAGTATAACAAAGTCCCCTAATCGAGTATAACAAAGGCCCCTCATTGAGTATAACAAAGTCCCCTGATCGATTATAACAAACACCTCTGATCAAGTATAACAAAGGCCCCTCATCGAGTATAACAAAGACCCCTGATCGAGTATAAGCAAGTCCCCTGATCGAGTATAAGAAAGGCCCCTCATCGAGTATAACAAAGCCCCCTCATCGAGTGTAACAAAGTCCGCTGATCTAGAATAACAAATTCCCCAGAACGAGTATAACAATGTCCCCTGATTGAGTATAACAAAGTCCCCTGATCGAGTATAACAAAGGCCCCTCATCGAGTATAACAAAGTCGCCTGATCGAGTATAACAAAGGCCCCTCATCGAGTTTAACAAAGTCCCCTCACCGAGTATAACAAACGCCCCTGATCATGTATAACAAAGGCCCCTCATCGAGTATAACAAATCCCCTGATTGAGTATAACAAAGGCCCCTGATCAAGTACTCCTGAGCCACTGATCGAATATAACAAAGGCCCCTCATCGATTATAGCAAAGTACCCTGATCGAGTATAAGAAAGTCACCTGATCGAGTATAACAAAGTCCCCTGAACGAAAATAACAAAGTCCCCTGATCGAGTATAACAAAGCCCCTTTATCGAGAATAACAAAGGCCCCTAATCGAGTATAAAAAAGTCCCCTGGTCCTGTATAACAAAGGCCCCTTATCGAATATAACAAAGTCCCCTCATCGAGTATAACAAAGTCCCATCATGGAGTATAACAAAGGCCCCTAATCGAGTAAAACAAAGCCACTGATAGAGTATAACAAAGCGCCCTGATCGAGTATAACAAAGTCCCCTGATCGAGTATGAGAAAGTCCTCTGATCGATTATAACAAAGCCCCCCTCATCGAATATAACAAAGGCCCTTCATCGAATATAATATAGCCCCCCTGTTCGAGTATAACAAAGTCCCCTGATAGAGTATAAGAAAGGCCCCTGATCGAGTATAACAACCCCCCCTGTTCGAGTATAACAAAGTTCGCTGATCGAGCATAACAAATTCCCCAGAAGGAGTATAACAAAGTCCCCTGATTGAGAATAACAAAGGCCCCTGATCGAGTATAATAAAGTTCCCTGATCGAGTATAACAAAGGCCCCTCATCGAGTATAACACAGTCCTTTCATCGAGTATAACAAACGCCCCTGATCATGAATAACAAAGGCCCCTGATCAAGTATACCAAAGCCACTGATCGAGTGTAACAAAGTACCCTGATCGAGTATAACAAAGTCCCCTTATCGAGCATAACAAAGTCCAATGATCGAGTATAACAAAGTCCCCTGATCGAGTATAACAAAGGCCCCTGATCGAGTATAACAAAGCCCCATGATCGAATATAACAAAGTCCCCTGATCGAGTATAACAAAGTCCCCTGATCGAGTATAACGAAATTCCCTAATCGAGTATAAGAAAGTCCCCTCATCGGGTATAACAAAGTCCCATGATCAAGTATAACAAAGGCCCTGAATCGAGTATAACAAAGCCCCCTAATCGAGTATAACAAAGGCCCCTAATCGAGTATAACAAAGCCACTCATAGAGTATAACAAAGCCCCCTGATCGAGTATAACAAAGTCCCTGATCGAGTATAAGAAAGCCCCCTAATCGAGTATAACAAAGGCCCCTCATCAAGTATAACAATACCCCTGATCGAGTATAACAAAGTACCCTGATCGAGTATAATAAAGTCCCTTGATCGGGTATAACAAAGGCCCCTGATCGAGTATAGCAAAGTCCCCTCATCGAGTATAAGAAAGTCCCCTGATCGAGTATAACAAAGCCCCTTGATCGAGTATAACAAATGCCCCTAATCGAGTATAAAAAAGTCCCCTGATCGAGTATCACAAAGTACCCTAATCGAGTAAAACAATGGCCCCTCATTGAGTATTTCAAAGTCCCGGGATCGATTATAACAAACACCTCTGATCAAGTATAACAAAGGCCCCTAATCGAGTATAACAGAGTCCCCTGATTGAGTATAACAAAGCCGCCTGTTCGAGTATAACAAAGTCCCCAGATCGAATATAACAAAGTCCCCTGATCGAGTATAACAAATGTCGTGATCCCAACTACCCTTAATATTTGGGGAGAGAATCCTACCCCAAGTTACTAACAATTAAAGGAACAAATAGGGAACACGGCAATAATTATCCTCACCAAAAAACCTACTCAACTAAGTGTACTTGAAAAGTAAGAACAGTTGAAATAAGTGAATCACAAAAGGGAAGATAATTAATTAATTCAATTTATGTTTTAAATGGAGTAATGATTAGCAAACCTGAATTTAAGGGAATAAGTAATTGTATAATAAAATAAGAGTAATGCCGGAAGGACGTAGATATACTGTAAGGAGTTAGACCAAACACATATTACTTAGCATTACTATATTACACAAGACATACGAAATACGTACATACAACAATCACTACAAAATGATTATCCCTACCAAACAGGAGATTCCATACCACCAGGATCCCTTCCTAGGCCTAACTAAACGTGTCACTAATACCTGATACCCCTAGGGCATTGCAGAAGACTGGATAATGCCCTAGACAAGGGTCAAGGCTGGAGAACGAATGGACACGTCTAACCTAAGCCACGGTTTTTTCACTACTGGCGTGGCGTGCCCACGCGCCGGGAGGAGAGCGTCCCAACTCGCGTGATCCAGACATTTGCTAGATTTTTTATATAATTAATTAATACTCTCTTGATTTGAACTTAACAGAGTAAGACAATGATGCATATTAATAACATACATAAATATACAATTAACCTAAATAACTAAGAGCAATAATAATATAATAAGTACAATTAACAAATTATTAATAGCTTGCGTGAAATGGAAACGTGAACACAAGCCTCACGCCAGGCGCGTTCCCGAGCGCCACAGGCATGTGACACCTCCCCCCAAAAAAGTGAGCTTACAACCAACTGGAAGCGAAAATGGATGTACAGCTACACAGCGAAAGTGATAACTAACACAATTGGTTTAAATCAATATGAAGCAAAATAATTCATAATATAAACACAAGGTACTCAATGACAATAAAACAAAAAAAAGTAATTTGCATATAGACACAGTTACTAAATAATCAGACTCGAGAAAGTGCATCAGCCAACACGTTCTCTTTTCCGCGGATATGGGAAATGTTCAAGTTATAGGGCTGAAGTGATAGAGCCCACCTCAAAAGTCTTTGGTTGGTATGTTTCATCTTGTCAACAAAAGTAAGTGGGTTATGATCAGTGAACACTTGAATGGGATAAGCAGTGCTGCCAATATATACTTTGAAGTTTTCTAGTGCCATGATCAGTGATAAAGCCTCCTTTTCAATGGTGGCATAGTTTCTCTGATATTTGTTAAATTTTCTAGAAAAATAGCACAACGGATGAAGCACTTGATCACTCTCACCCTCTTGCATAAGCACCGCACCGGCGCCAATTTCACTGGCGTCGACATGGAGAGTGAACTGTTTCTGGAGGTCAGGTGCAAGTAGTACAGGAGCATTTGCCAGCAGGGATTTAAGATTCTCAAAAGATTTCTGGCAAGCCGTAGTCCACTTGAAGGTTTTCTTGCCACGCAGCAGGTCAGTCATGGGAGAGGCAACGGAGGAGAAGTTTGGACAAAAACGGCGGTAGTACCCCGCCATACCCAGCAACCTCATCACACTCTTCTTATCGCCGGGCACCGGATACTGTTGAATTGCCTCAATTTTGGCTGCTATAGGCTGGACTTCCCCTTGTCCGACCACATGCCCCAAGAAAGTGACGTGGGCATGGCCGAACTCAGTTTTGACAAGGTTCACCGTCAGCTTGCTTGCAGCCAGTACGGAGAAGAGGGCTTGTAGACGACTCATGTGATCTTCCCAGGAACTGCTGAAGACGATAAGGTCGTCTAGGTAACAGCGGACACCTTCCAGACCAGACGTGATGAAATTCATGAGGCGTTGAAAGGTTGCAGGGGCGTTCCGCATGCCAAACGGAAGGACTGTGAATTGGTACAGCCCCTCAGGAGTGACAAAAGCAGAGATGGCCCTGGAGCGTTCAGTCAGTCTTATCTGGTAGTAGCCCTGGAGGAGATCCAATTTGGTCACGTACCTTGCCTGTCCAAGATCGTCGATCACGTCGTCAATGCGTGGCAAGGGATAACCATCGGGTTCAGTGACAGCATTCACCTTGCGATAATCCACACACATCCGCATTGACCCACTTGGCTTTGGAACTAGAACAACAGGGGATGCCCATGGACTGATGCTGGGTTCGACGAGGCCTAGCTCTAGAAGACGCTGTACCTCGGCTCGCACACACTCCCGCTTGAAGGCGTTAAGACGGTAGGGACGCTGTCGGATTGGCTTGGCTCCCCTGGTCTCAACGTCATGCTCCAGCACTGAACAAGAGAGTGGGTAATCACCAACTATAACAGGATACTCCTGTAATAGAGACCTTATATTATTGGCTTGGTCACTAGAGAGATGGCACAACTTAGCACTGGGGTCCTCCAAGATAGTCGAGTTTTCAACTTTTACACTAGACCCATTCATTATTTCAGAAAAACACTGATCCTTATCATCTGGACACTCTGGCACAATGATACAATTTGGCAAGGATTGATCAACACAAGCAACTGCTTTTCCCAGGGTTTCGTTACGAACATGATATGACTTTAAGAGATTGACATGGATAAGGCGTTTTTTCTTACGCCGTTCAGGGGTGCTAATCACATAATTCACGGACCCCTGTTTTTCTAGTACTTCATATGGACCACTATATTTGGATTTAAAAGGGTGATCATGTAAGGGCAGGAAGGCCAACACCTGCTCCCCCACTTGGAATTCTCTAGGTTTTGCCTTATGGGCCTTATCAAAATGCAGTTTCATTTTCACCTGAGCACACCTTAAGTTGGACTGGGCAAGTTCTACAGCCAGACGCAACTTCTCCTTGAATTGGACCACATATGAAGCTAAGGGCGTCGCGCTCTGATCACTCAACCAACACTCTTTTAACACCTTAAGAGGCCCTCGCGCCTCATGTCCATAGACGAGCTGGAAGGGCGAGAATCCTAGCGACTCTTGTTTACTGTCCCGAACAGCAAACAAAAGCAGGTCAACTCCCTCGTCCCAATCCTTCCCAGTCTCCAGACAGAAGGTGCGCAACATGAGTTTTAGTGTCTGGTGAAACCTCTCTACCACCCCCTGTGACTGAGGGTGATAGGCCGAAGACCTCGACTGCCGGACTCCCAGGGTTTGCATTACCTGATTAAACAACCGGGAAGTAAAATTGGAACCCTGATCTGATTGCACCACTGTAGGAAGGCCTACTTGAGTGAAGAAGTGGGTTAAGGCTTTGATAACATTCTTCGCTGTGATGCGGCGCAAGGGAATGGCTTCAGGATAACGGGTTGCACAATCAATAATGGTTAGCAAGAACTGATGACCACGAGGGGTCTTAGGTAAGGGACCGACACAATCTATGACCACCTTACTAAAGGGCTCTTCAATGACTGGGATAGGCTGCAGAGGGAATGGTTTAACACTGGGGTTCGGTTTCCCCGCTACCTGACAATCATGGCAAGTGCGACAGTAAGAGCTGACGTCTTTCTTCATCCTAGGCCAAAAGAACTGGGATAAAATTTTTGCATAAGTCTTCCTAACTCCTAAATGACCACCCACCCCATCATGAGCGATACTAAGTATGTCCTGCCGCAAAGGTTTGGGAATAACAACTTGATGATGAACTAACCAAGGGTGATTGGCAGGAGAATTGGAGGGACGGAACTTCCGCATTAATACACCAGACCTAGTGTAGTAGCAATTTGATTCTTGCTCGGCTTCGGTCTCAGTAACTGACCTATTGAGAAAACCTACTAGCTCAGGATCCCCTGCTTGTAGCTCAATAAGCTTACTCCTAGTGATGGGAGAGGAACCAAAACTAGTGACATCTGGGTTCCTATCTCCATCAGAACTACTCTGGAGGTTATCTGGTTGTGGGGAATCCTCAAAAAATTCACTGAGACCAAGATCAGTATGGTCCGGCTGGATAAGATTATCCTCGGACTTCTCACAGTCCTGAAGGGAAACTTCATTAACTTCACTAGTCTCTTCTACCTCTGTACTGCGGCTCATGCTACGGGTCACAGCACACGCAGGGAACAACCCTGGAAGGTCTACTTCTAACTGCACAGTATTATTCTCGGCAGTGGGACAAGATGAGATCACAACATTAGGGAACATCATGTCGCCAACGAGGTCATTTCCTATCAATAGAGAGACCCCTTCTACAGGTAAGCTATCTACTACTCCTAACGTGACATAACCTGACTTTATGGATGACCGCAAGTACACTTGACAAAGGGGAATACGCGACCCACCGGTCAAACCGTTCACAAGCACCCAGCTACCAGTATAGCATGAATCCAGGAATGGAGCAGCTTCTTTAGTAACAAGAGATAAGGCTGAGCCTGTGTCTCTCAAGAGTTTAACAGAAGTGGATTGACTGAATTGATCCAAAGCTAAGGAACCAGGAGAACAAAATGGTTCAAAGGTTGATATCATAGAAGAGGGGGAAGCATTCAGGGCAACAGTCTGACTGAGGGCAGTGACACAGGGCTCCAATAATTCCTCAGATTGCTCGGCCACCCTGACCAAAAGAGTGGGGGATCCTTGGTGAGAGGGATTTCTTTTCTTTAACTTGAGACAGTCGCTGATGACATGTCCTGGCTTCTTACAGTACCTGCAACTAGAGTTTCTCTCACCAGTAGGAGTGGATCCACCTGTCCCATGGACCATGGGCTCACCCGGGGTAGATGATGCAGAACCTGAGGGTCGGGTCGGTATGACAAGAGGCAGGGACCCCGATGTAGATGTTGGTGTGGGCCGCTTGAAGGAAGTGAAGGACTGGGACATGGGAGCATAAGACCTGGAATTTACATTTCTATTAGTTAAGGAATAATGGTCAGCCACTGGACCAGCATCAGCCAGGGTACAGATACCTCTCTGATCCAAGTGTGCTCGAATGTCGCCTGGGATACACTTTTTCACCTCCTCTAGCAGGATTAGTTCAACAAGCTTGTCATGTTCCTCATGGGCAGACTGACTTTCAATCCACCTCCGACAAAGAACCTGTTTCTGCCTGAAGAACTCCACAAATGTTTGTTTGTCAGTCTTCCGGCAGTTACGGAACTGTTGCCGGTAGGCTTCAGGAACAAGTTTGTAAGCGCTCAAAACCGCAGACTTAACAAGGGCATAGTCTAGACATTGATCCTCAGAGAGGGCAGAAAACACATCTAATGCCTTACCAGTGAAAGATCTATAAATAAGTTGAGACCATTGAGAAACAGGCCACTTGTTAAGTCGGGCAATTTTCTCAAAAAGAGAGAAGAATTTGTCTGGTTCTTCCTCATTAAATTTAGGAACACTGTTGAGACATTTGTCTAAACTGAATGTTGAAGTATTACTACCTTGAGCCAAACCTCGTTGTTTGAGAGTTTCCAGCTCCACCTCGAGTCTTTTGAGTTCAACTTGTAAGGCCAAATTACTTGGTGTAACAATTTCCTCTGAATTTCCCGACGGTTGGGCTATGATTTCATTGTCAATAAGGTACTTGAGGACAGCCTCTTCTAACCTAGACTTATTCATGGAAGAGCGGCCTTCTACTTCATAAAAATCAGCGAGGGATTGCCACTCTGCCTTAGTAAGCCCCTTCAGTACTTCGGCTGAAGGTGAAGCCAAAAATCTTTCCAGGTCAAACATGTTGAACTCAAAATCGAGTAGCGAAAAAAATAACCGTGGCAGCTAAGCTAACTAGCTAGCTAATTAATAATATCAAAATGCAATAAACTGTGAAACACAGCAAGGGATTAACCAAACACCTGGTACACAAGATAAGGGTTAACTCACCAGTAGCTTAAGCAATAACAGGAGCAATATAAATGAACACTGTGAACACAGCAACTTGCATCCAAAAATACTTAGCGATGAAACAACACCTGGCGAGTAACAACACTTGATATGACAACAATGGCGGTTAACTCCCGGACACAGGCCCCCACTTGTCGTGATCCCAACTACCCTTAATATTTGGGGAGAGAATCCTACCCCAAGTTACTAACAATTAAAGGAACAAATAGGGAACACGGCAATAATTATCCTCACCAAAAAACCTACTCAACTAAGTGTACTTGAAAAGTAAGAACAGTTGAAATAAGTGAATCACAAAAGGGAAGATAATTAATTAATTCAATTTATGTTTTAAATGGAGTAATGATTAGCAAACCTGAATTTAAGGGAATAAGTAATTGTATAATAAAATAAGAGTAATGCCGGAAGGACGTAGATATACTGTAAGGAGTTAGACCAAACAAATATTACTTAGCATTACTATATTACACAAGACATACGAAATACGTACATACAACAATCACTACAAAATGATTATCCCTACCAAACAGGAGATTCCATACCACCAGGATCCCTTCCTAGGCCTAACTAAACGTGTCACTAATACCTGATACCCCTAGGGCATTGCAGAAGACTGGATAATGCCCTAGACAAGGGTCAAGGCTGGAGAACGAATGGACACGTCTAACCTAAGCCACGGTTTTTTTCACTACTGGCGTGGCGTGCCCACGCCGGGAGGAGAGAGCGCGCCCAATCACGTGATCCAGACATTTGCTAGATTTTTTATATAATTAATTAATACTCTCTTGATTTGAACTTAACAGAGTAAGACAATGATGCATATTAATAACATACATAAATATACAATTAACCTAAATAACTAAGAGCAATAATAATATAATAAGTACAATTAACAAATTATTAATAGCTTGCGTGAAATGGAAACGTGAACACAAGCCTCACGCCAGGCGCGTTCCCGAGCGCCACAGGCATGTGACACAAAGAACCCTGATCGAACATAACAAAGTCCCCTAATCGAGTATAACAAAGTCCCCAAATCGAGTATAACAAAGGCCCCTCATTGAGTATAACAAAGTCCCCTCATCGATTATAACAAACACCTCTGATCAAGTATAACAAAGACCCCTGATCGAGTATAAGCAAGTCCCCTGATCGAGTATAAGAAAGGCCCCTCACCGAGTATAACAAAGCCCCCTGATCGAGTCTAACAAAGTCCGCTGATCAAGAATAACAAATTCCCCAGAACGAGTATAACAAAGTCCCCTGATTGAGTATAACAAAGTCCCCTGATCGAGTATAACAAAGGCCCCTTATCGAGTATAACAAAGTCGCCTAATCGAGTATAACAAAGGCCCCTCATCGAGTTTAACAAAGTCCCCTCATCGAGTATAACAAACGCCCCTGATCATGTATAACAAAGGCCCCTGATCGAGTATAACAAATCTCCTGATTGAGTATAACAAAGGCCCCTGATCAAGGATACCTAAGCCACTGATCGAATATAGCAAAGTACCCTGATCGAGTATAACAGAGTCCCCTGATCGAGTATAACAAAGGCCCCTGATCGATTATAGCAAAGTACTCTGATCGATTATAACAGAGGCCCCTCATCGAGTATAACAAAATCCCCTCATCGAGAATAACAAAGTCCCCCGATCGAGTATAACAAAGCCCCCTGATCGGGTATAAAAAAGCCCCCTGATCGAGTATAACAAAGTCCTAAGATCGAGTATAACAAAGTCCCCTGATCGAGTATAACAAAGACCCCTGATCGAGTATAACAAAGTCCGCTGATCGATTACAACAAAGTCCCCTGATCGAGTATAACAAAGACCCTTGATCGAGAATAATAAAGGCCCCTAATCGAGTATAAAAAGGTCCCCTGATCGAATCTAACAAAGGCCCCTCATCAAGTATAACAAAGTCCCCTCATCGAGTATAACACAGTCCCATCATCGAGTATAACAAAGGCCCCTGATCGAGAATAACAAAGATACTGATAGAGTATAACAAAGCTCCCTGATCGAGTATAACAAAGCCCTCTCATCGAGTATAACAAAGTCCCCAGGTCGAGCATAACAAAGTCCCCGGGTCGAGTTTAACAAAGTCCCCTGATCGAGTATAACAAAGCACCCTCATCGAATATAACAAAGGCCCCTCATTGAGTATAACAAAGTCCCCTGTTCGAGTATAACAAAGCCCCCTCAACGAGTGTAACAAAGTCCCCTGATAGTATACCAAAGTCCCCTGATCGAGTATAACAAAGGTCCCAAATCGAATATAACAAAGCCATTGAAGAGTATAACAAAGCCCCCTGATCGAGTGTAACAAACTCCCCTGATTGATTATAACAAACACCTCTGATCAAGTGTAACAAAGGCCCCTCATCGAGTATAACAAAGCCCCCTTGTTCGAGTATAACACAGTCCTCTGATCGAGTATAACAAAGTCCCTGATCGAGTATAACAAAGACCCCTAACCGAGTATAAGCAAGTCCCCTGATCGAGTATAACAAAGTCCCCTAATCGAGTATAACAAAGGCCCCTCATCGAGTATAACAAAGTCCCCTGATCGATTATAACAAACGCCCCTCATCAAGTTTAACAAAGGCCCCTAATCGAGTATAACAAATTCCCTGATCGAGTATAACAAAGGCCCCGCATCAAGTATAACAATACCCCTGATCGAGTATAACAAAGTACCCTGATCGAGTATAATAAAGTCCCCTGATCGAATATAACAAAGGCCACTCATCGACTATAACAAAGTCTCCTCATCGAGTATAACAAAGTCCCCTGATTGAGTATAACAAAGGCCCCTAATCTTGTATAACCAAGCCACTGATAGAGTATAACAAAGCCATCTAATCGAGTTTAACAATGTCCCCTGATGGAATATAACAAAGGCCCCTGATCGAGTATAACAAAATCCCCTGATCGAGTATAACAAAGACCCCTGATCGAGTATAACAAAGTCCCCTAATCGAGTAAAACAAAGGCCCCTCATTGAGTATATCAAAGTCCCGGGATCGATTATAACAAACACCTCTCATCAAGTATAACAAACGCCCCTAATCGATTATAACAGAGTCCCCTGATCGAGTATAACAAAGCCCCCTGATTGAGTATAACAAAACCCCCTGATTGAGTATAACAAAGTCCCCTGATCGAGTATAACAAAACTCCCTGATCGAACATAACAAAGCCCCTGATCGAGTATAAACAAAGCCCTTGATTGAGTATAACAAAGTCCCTTGATCGAGTATAACAAAACCCCCTGATCGCGTATAACAAAGGCCCCTGATCGAGTATAACAAAGTCCCCTCGTCGAGTATAACAAAGTTCCCTGATCGAGTATAACAAAGTTACCTTATCGAGCATAACAAAGTCTTGTGATCGATTATAACAAAGTCCCCTGATCGAGTATAACAAAGGCCCCTGATCGAGTATAACAAAGGCCCCTGATCGAGTATAACAAAGCCCCCTGATCGTGTATAACAAAGCCCCTCATCGAGTATAACAAAGCCCCCTCATCGAGAATAACAAAGGCCTTTGATCGAGTATAACAAAGGCACCTGATCGAGTATAACAAAGTCCTTTGATCGAGTATAACAAAGTCCCTCTTGTTTCCATGGAGATGCCCATTTCTTCACATTGTGTAGTTGCATATTGATATCGCTCTCTCTACAATTTCATTCCGCTGACCTCGAAGAAACAATTTCAAACCATTGAGCTTTACAGTGCACTTTTCAAGACTTATTCCTTCTGTTAGCAAATACTTCTGTGTGAGATTCACTTCTTCTAGAACATCACACCAAAAAGAAAGATAACCCAAAAGTAAGGGGAGGCGGGGCCGAGGGAGCAGTTATGTCATGTGAGTTCGATTAATTTGTACGTTTTCTTTGTTCTGTGAATTTGAAAATGAGATGGATGAAGGAAACGTTACCGACCATGCCACAAGAGCACTAAAAGCAAATCTAGACTATGTGATATTTCACACAAGGCCTGTTCATCGAGCTGATGGCGCCGTGAACCTCTCATTGGGAACTGCCCTTGCTGCTTATGTGGATGTCAGTAGCATTTTACCGAATCCAGTTTGTATGAAACACGAGGTACCATGTATACTACATTTTTAGTCCATATAACATGCGGACTTTGAACATATAATCAACGACTTCACCAGCCAGGACTCGAGCACTCCACCTAATGCATGGGACCAGGGAACGTTACCGACCATGCCACAACAGCACTAAAAGCAGTTCTAGACTACGTGATATTTCACACAAAGCCTGTTCGTCAAGCTGATGGCGCCGTGAACCTCTCATTGGGAACTGCCCGTGCTGCTCATTTGGATGTCAGTAGCATTTTACCGAATCCAGCTGGTATGAAACACGAGGTACCATGTATACTTCATTTTTAGTCCATATAACATGCGGACTTTGAACATATAATCAACGACTTCACCAGCCAGGACTCGAACACTCGACCTAATGCATGGGACCAGGGAACGTTACCGACCATGCCACAACAGCACTAAAAGCAGTTCTAGACTACGTGATATTTCACACAAAGCCTGTTCGTCAAGCTGATGGCGCCGTGAACCTCTCATTGGGAACTGCCCGTGCTGCTTATTTGGATGTCAGTGGCATTTTACCGAATCCAGCTGGTATGAAACACGAGGTACCATGTATACTTCATTTTTAGTCCCTATAACACGCGGACTTTGAACTAATCCTCTCTTGCGTCTGTTTGTTGAACCTCCTCAGCCCACGATCCACCCACACGCTGTTGTTCTATACGTTTGTGGAGACTTAAAAGATAAACGAGTATATTTAAGATGGCACATTGAGTGTGGTGTGTTTATATACTAGTCAGTGTTAATATACTAGTCGTGAGAGATAATGTTTTATTGACGTTTCTTTCATAACTTGATAGACCAATGATTACGACTGAACGCGCACACACACACACATGGGAGTAAAATGACATGAAAAGAGCTTAAAATTATCAAATTTATGACAAAATAAAAAAGTTTAAAAATTCCTTGAAATTTAAATGACAAAATAAGGCAAGAGTTATAACAATTGATATAAGCAGAATTTATAAGATAATTCAGTTTCGAAAGACATGAAGGAAATGCTTTAATGGAAATGACGTAACATAACACCACGATAATCCAATTCAAGTGACATGACAATTATTTAAATTTTATCAAGAGGACATGACGCAACACATATCTTTAAAAATATTTAATTTACGTGAAACAAAAGCTTTGAAAATACTGTCGCAATTAAATTATAAAATATCATTAAATTAGACAAAAAACTAAATAGTTGGCTTTCTCGTCCTCACCTGGAGACAATGAGAAATTAATGGCTGGGACAAAAAAAAATCAAAATTACCAGAGACAAAAAAAAGAAAATGGAAAATTTCACACTGACTTTGTTCATTCGTGTGAGTGACCTGAGATGATGTTTAGTATAGTTAGTGGAGATGAGAAAATGGATGAAAATGAGAGAGATAGAGAGATATTCTTGCCTCTCACTATCAAGTTATATCATCAAAGAGTGTGTGTGTGTGTCTGTGTAGACGTATATATATATATATATATATATATATATATATATATATATATATATATATATATATATATATATATAAAGATATATATACATATATATTTTATGAAAATCCACAATGATAACGGGGATAAGATAAATCTTGATAAAATCACACGGGAAAATGGAAACAACGGAGTACCTTAGCTTTCGTCTTTATTCAAGACATCTTGAATAAAGACGAAAGCTAAGGTACTCCGTTGTTTCCATTTTCCCGTGTGATTTTATCAAGATATATATATATATATATATATATATATATATATATATATATATATATATATATATATATATATATATATGTGTGTGTGTGTGTGTGTGTGTGTGTGTGTCTGCGCGTCTATGTGTATGTGTGTTTCTATTTAAGTCAGAATGACATGTTCTTGTATTTGTGTCTGCAAGATATGTGCTTTGTGTGTGTATGCATATGCATGTGCTTACGTGTATATGTGTGTGTGTGCACGGTGTATACAAAACTCCCACATTTGCATACTTCTTTCTATACAGAATTGGTTGGTCTTCACGGACTCTGGGGACCGCCAGTAAAATTTACATGTGAACGTGAAGGAGAATAATAGTGGCTACCTGAGGCACACAGTCTCTGCTTGACAACACCGCCATTATTCTTGCATCTTAGTATTTTTTTTATTTCTATTTATTATTCTTTTTTGCTGTGAGGAATGATGTTGTGACTATGTTTCTTTGTTTTCAAAATGAGGAGTATGTCGTGTGAGCGGACTCTGTGTATCTTTTTGTCTGTCAGTCTGTCTCAAAATGTGTTATCCCAATAAAGAACAACTTCCCTCCTACTCAAAAAGGACGATCTATCAGTCATGTAAGGAGACGCACACACGACACACCCCCAAAAATGCCAGAAAAAAACAGCAGACATATTTTTTAGTCTGTTTTTACTCATGGAAGTATAAAACTTTGTTGTCCATTATGCTTTCATCAAGAGTAAAGAGGACCATCTGCCAAGTTTTGAAAGCACAATCATGTCTGTGAGTGAAGTTTTGAGACACTGGTTGGTCCACACAGGTAACAAGTTATGTCTCTCTCTCTCTCTCTCTCTCTCTCTCTCTCTCTCTCTCTCTCTCTCTCTCTCTCTCTCTCTCTCTCTCTCTCATACAGGCTGAAAGTCATAAACCAAATTTAATGTCTATAATGATGAGGCAATTTCATAAGTCTTCCTGTGTTTCACTTCTCTTAAATACACTTGCACACACTTATACATACATACATGCACATAAACACACACACACACACACACACACACACATGACTAATCCTCTCTTGCGTCTGTTTGTTGAACCTCGACGTGAGTTTAAACATTAGAACAAAGTTAAGGAATAAATTGTGAGGGTGAAGCCATACCTTAAGATGACCAGATAAAGTTAAGAAGACGAAGAAGAAGAAGAAGAAGGTTTAGAAATGTGCATTGAACGGGAAGGTCTCCTGATAGGCGAGAGAGAAGTTTTTTTTAAGTTTAACAAATTTATTGGCAAAGCTTGTAGTACAGTTTGCCTATTCTGAGTAATTCAGTCAGGTCTTGACACTGAGGGTGGTATCACTTCTCACTGCCACGCAGGACAGAGGTTCATACACAAAGAAATACATCATATTCATTAACAGCTATAAATGTATAGAGGTCAGATTCAATGTAGTAATTACATAGTTTAAGATGCAATAAGTCAGGTGGCCTGAAGTCTTTGACAGTGTCACATTCAATAATATAGTGCTCAAGTGTATGCCTTAGAGGTTTATCACAAAGTTTACATGCTGAGTGTACCGGTATGGGTACAGCGTTACAAATTTGCCAAATGTGTCTGTATCCTAGCCTAATTCTGGCCACGACTACATCACATTGTCTGGTTCTGTCCTTTTGCTGGCCATACCGGTACCTCTTGTCACAAAATTTGTCATATTTACTAATGCTACAACTGCCAGGTCTTTCTGCATTTCTCACTTCTTCTAGATCAGAGTTCATGATTCTGACTTGAATGTTTTTAATTACAGCATTGGACAGGCCAAGGTTACGGTCAACATTGTCTTTCTTACATGCCTCATTGGCCAGTCTATCAGCACGGTCATGATACCTGATTCCAACATGGGACGGAATCCACACAAATTCGATACGAAAGTTGTTCTCATTGGCAGTTATCACATTCCTTTTTATTTCACATACAACTTTAGACATAGAGCCTGACGGGCTGTTCATTGATTTCAAAGCACTTTGAGAGTCACAGAATATCACCCCACCTCCATTTTCTTTGAGATAGTCTGTGGCTAAGTAGATTCCAGTTAGTTCAATTTGTGTTGTGCTTGCCCACTGCCCAGTTGTTCAGCCTTTGCTTGTTTGACACTATTATCTCTTTTTCTTTATATATTATAATTGCACAACCTGTTCTACCTGTGTTTGTCTGCACAGAACCATCAGTAAAAACATAACATTCACTTGATTCAATACTCTCTATGTGTCTGTTAATAGTTTCTAGTGTGACACATCTCACCACATCGGTGTTTAACATTTGCTTACTACCAACAGGAGTGAAATTAATAGGAACTGATATATCCAGCCAAGGAGGAATGGCATTAATAGGTTCGTCTGGGGTGATTGGGACATTCAGTTTCAAGAGATCTGCAACACTTTTATGAAGCCACGCCCCAAAAGAGTCTTTTGTGGAAGGTTAGCGAGATGACCGGGATTACTTAGATAGAACATCAACTCAGTTTGAGCTGTAGTTTGGGAACCATTGTTCTTCAAAACTTTGACACAAAACATGGTATTAAGTAGAGCTATCCTCTCACATAGGGGGGGGCAGTCCGAGCTGTTTCTTCATGTTTACAATTCTGGTTGATTTTGGGCAACCTAGAATGATGCGCATGGCTTCATTTTGCACTATCTCAAGGCTGTTGAGTTGTTTAGGCAGAATAGTCACAAGATGGAGAACATGATAGTCAACTACAGAACGAATGAAGTGAAGATAAAAAGTACGAGCATTGGTGATGTTAATTCCATAGCCCTTGCCAACAAGGGTTCTGAGGGGTTTAATGCGCTGCACTAGTTTGGCACGAAGGTTGCTGACAAAGTTTGCATCATTCACACAAATTCCAAGATATTTATAGGAGCTACATAGTTCCAAGGGCATGCTGTTAATGTTAAAGTCAAGAGGCAGAGGGTGAGCAGGACGAGGATTGAGGACCCTCGTCTTGTCAACAGATATGAGACCACATCAACAGTTCTCCGAGCAAATACATCCAGCAAGGCTTGGAGCCTGAGTTTGGTTTGTGTCATAATGCAGATATCATCAGCATAGCATATTACGGCTTCGTTTGGCTGAACTGGAATGTCAGCAATAAGCTTGTGCATCAGTATATTATAGAGCACAGGACTTAACACTCCTCCCTGAGGCGTGCCAAGCTCAGACAAAACCTCGAGTCACCCCATTGGCTATTGACACATCGTCTGATCTCATCAATAGTCAGGATGTCGTCCAAGAGCAAGAGCATGACAGCACGCTCACTTCAGTACACAAGGATTTGATGGTTGGGACCATCAAGGAGACATTTGGGAATCGAACGAGGTTCGTAAAGAAGAGGAACCGTCTCTTCCGAGAGACTGTGACGTCTCTGGGTGAAACACGACTGCAGTTCGTGGTTCCTTCCAAGTACTGCCTGGCTGTGTTCAAGCTAGGTCATTGCACTGCTCTTGGCTGTCATATGGGTAAAAAGAAGACCTTTGATCACATCAGTGCAGCGTTCTTCTGGCCAAGGATGGGCCAGGAGATCGCTAGGCTAGTCCGCTCTTGTGATGTTTGCCAGAAAACCAGTGATCGAGGGCGAGTCCCACCTGCACCACTACGGCCGCTCCCACAGATCTCTGAACCCTTTGAGAGGGTGGCGGTGGACATTGTGGGGCCGATAAACCCAAGGGCGAGTGATGGGGCAAAGTATATTCTCACTTTGGTTGACTGACACACGAGGTGGCCCAAGGCCGTGCCTTTGAGGAACATTGAGGCCACAACTGTTGCAGAAGCCATGTTGGAAATCTTCTGTCGGGTCGGTATCCCCAAACAAATCCTCAGTGACAGGGGGACCCAGTTTACTTCTGCCATGATGGAGGAGTTGATGCGGTTGTTATCGGTAAAGGGGCTAAAGACAACACCGTATCACCCGATGTGCAACGGACTCTGTGAGAGGTTTAATGGGACGCTGAAGAAAATGTTCAGGAGGATGGCAGCCGAACAACCTAAGGAGTGGCCACTCTACATTGCCCCACTTCGGTTCGCGTACCAGGAGGTGCCACAGAGCTCACTCAAGGTGTCTCCCTTCGAGCTTATGTATGGCAGGTCCGTCCGGGGACCCCTACAGGTTCTTCGGGAACTGTGGAATGATGAGGAACGAGATCCGGAAGTCAAGACCACTTATACATATGTCATTGACTTAGCTGATCGTCTCCAAGAAACCTTTCAATTGGCAAAGCAAGAGCTGATAAAGTCTCAAGAGGTCCAGAAGACTTACTATGACAAGAAGGCCAAGCTTCGTTGTTTCAAGCCAGGTGATCAGTGCCTGGTTCTGTTGCCTACGATGTGCAATAAATTATTGGCTCAGTGGAAAGGTCCATTCGACATTGCAGAGCGTGTCTCGGATCTGGCTTACATCGTCTAGGTGGGATCTCGCCGAAAGAAGTTCCACATCAACATGCTGAAGAAGTACTTCCCGTCACCGATCAGGGGCATAGTCTCCACTGAGGAAGACAGGGACGAGCCTTCCCAGTGTGATTCAGGGGTAACTTGTGCTGCCACAGTGATCTCTGCCAGTGATGAGGAGGATGGGCCTGTCACTGCACACTCCCGCCAGAGTGAGACTTTCACGGACGTTGAGGTGAACGGAAATCCATCAGGAGAGGAACGAGATGCCATCGGCTCTGTTGCATCGCTACAAGGACATCTTCTCTGATAAGCCAGGAGTTGCCTGGGTCGACTGTCACACTATTGAACTGACCAGCCCTACACCTGTTCAGGTAAATCCCTATCCTATACCTATGCGACTACTGGACACTGTCAAACAAGAAATTGAGGAATTGGAAGCAGTAGGAATCATCGAGAAATCATCATCTCCATACTGTAGTCCTATGGTAGTCGTCCGAAAAAAGGATGGGGGTGTCAGGATCTGTGGGGATTATAGGAGAGTAAATGCCATTAGCCAGGTGGATGCTGAACCTATGTGTGATCAGAAAACTATTTTTTCAAGAATAGCTGGTTCCAAGTTATTTTCCAAACTTGATCTGACCAAGGGGTTCTTTCAAATCCCACTGGACCCGAAGAGTCGGCAGATCACAGCCTTTGGTACGCCAGGGGGCCTCTACCAGTACAGAGTCCTTCCCTTTGGTCTCACAAACTCCCCTCCCATCTTCAACCGCGTTATGAGGCAAGTCCTAAACGGCATCAAGGGAGTTGAGGCATTTGTGGACGATGTGTTAAGCCATTCAGCAACATTTGAGGAACACCTGGAACTCTTAGAGGAGGTGTTCCGGAGGTTCCAACAAAAAAACATGACCGTGAAACCAAACAAGTGCGAGATTGATTAGGCCACAGTACAGTTCCTCGGACACACTGTCGGCGGACGACGCTGCACCTGCCAGAATGAAAAGATCAAAAAGGTCCAAGATGCACCACGGCCCACTACAAAAAAACAGGTGAGGTCATTTCTGGGCCTTGTTGGGTACTACCTGAACTTCATCCCAAACTTTGCCGTGGTGGCTCTTCCTTTATCCGACCTGCTCGAGAAACATGCATCTAACAAGGTGCAATGAGGACCTGAACAAGAGGATTCTTTCAGTGCCCTCATGAACCTGCTATGCAAGCAACCCATCCTTCAACTGGTGAGGAAGGAAGAGCCTTTCATCCTCCGGACCGATGCTTCACAGGATGTGGTTGGCGCAGTGCTACTACAAGAGGCAGACGGCGAGGTTTTTCCAGTTGCGTATCACAGTCGGAAGTTGAAACCTGCGGAGAGGAATTACAGCACGGTTGAGAAGAAAATTTTGGCAGTGGTGGAAGGTATCAAGAAGTACTACTACTATCTCTACGGAAGTGAGTTTGTGTTGGAGACAGACCACATGCCGCTCACCAGCCTCCAAAAATCTAAGAATGCAAATGCTCGTCTGATGCGGTGGGCACTGTATCTCTAGCAGTTCAACTTCGTCCTCCGGTACATCAAGGGCAGCCTGAATGTGGGGGCTGACCTCCTATCTCGACTTGTGGCGGAACCAGAGCAACTGATTGAGAGGTCACCTTCCCAAATGAGTGTGGAGTTGGTCTAGACTCCAGTCGACTCGAGCCTCCAAGCGTCTGACGGCTCGTCATATGTTATGTATTTTTTTCTCACACCTTTCTATACTCGAGAACATAACACAACACCTGTGCCACCTAAGCAATGTCTACATACCCTACACCACACAACACGTAGCGTGCTTATGCTTAGCAAGAACTATTGCTCGGGAATTGTCACCCTCGCTGCGGAGTTTTCCTCCAGCCAGAAAGCTAAAGTAAATGTTGAGGTTTTCCCTCAGTGGCGATTGGTGACTACATTCAGTAGTCATCAAGCTCGTAGGCTTCTGCGAGATGCTCAAACCGGGAAATGTACATTTCCACGGATTCGCCCTCCTTAAAGGTGGGCATCTGGGGAAATTTCCTATAAGTGACGTTTTGTGTGGGAGTTTCTGACGGAGAAGAATTTGGGTTCCTTTCCGCTAAGGCCAGTTGGAACTCCCGCTCCCTTTGTCTCTCTTCGCGTTCCAGCTTCTTTTCTTCCTTCTGAAAGTCTAGTTGGGCTAAGAGTTGTTCATGCTCGTGTTGCTTGTCTTCTCTCTCCTCAGCCTTCTCCATTTATGCAACCAGAGCAACTCCAGCCCGAGGTTACTTGCTTCCTCAAAAGCCGCTGAACGAGCTGACATGGTGTAGGTGTGGGCGATACAATTGTGCAATTATCCACGGTCTGTGTCCCTGTTCGGGCGCCAATTGTTACGTTTTAAATGCAAGAAAGTTGTTTTCTTACTGTAGAACTCAGATACCATCACACTGATTACTCACCCAGGAGATTATGGTGTATCACTACATAGAATTTCACTCTGCTTCCGGCATTCATTGTGTTGTGTAATTGATAAATGATGATTTATTGAATTCCATTAATTTCCAGCATCCATCTAAGTTATTGGTATACTTTGTCATAACCAATCAGTCATTACTTTTGGTAATAATAATAGAGGGAACACAGATACGGGCAGATAATTGCACTTGCGTTTATTTGGCACAATTCCATACACTGGACTTATAATTTGCATGGATAGGTCAGTCACTCACATTCACGCCACAGTACCGTAAGTTATAAGGGAGAGTTTGTCAACCTGGAGAATTAATCGTTAGATCTATTAGGCCGGCCTGGAGTGCTCTTGTAGCAAACAGGCCCTCACCAGTGATCATTTCCTTTACAGGATGTGTTAACTTTTCTCTGGACTTAACAACAATCTCGGGGATTTGCACGCACAGACTCGTAGCACTGGTAGGACTGTATGGCCCCTGTTCTAAGTCCGCGGAGCAGGAGGTCTTCTCTCACCCAAGGTCTAAAGCCCACTGACTAAAATGTGGTTTTGAGGCGTGAAATGATGATCAGTACAACACTGTCTCACAGGCCTCCCCCTATCGGCTGGCCCGGTACCTTATCTCTACCTAAACAAACATTTGGGATGGGTTGTGAGGGTAGGCCCAACCAACCCATGACAAACTGTAAAAGAAGTTATGTCTAATTCTGAATTCAGTTATCACTAGTTGTCAGCAAATATTCTCTTATTAATGTGTTTGAAGCACCTGGAGTTGATTTATTCCCAATTAATTATCACTTTCTTCAAGGAATATTTAAACCTTACGTACATTTCATTAGTCTCTCTCTCTCTCTCTCTCTCTCTCTCTCTCTCTCTCTCTGATAGAGAGTGCAATCTACGTATTGTAAGTAAGGAGAAAAGATTGTGTAACTAGGTTATATTAGTAAGGTATCAGAGAGTATAAGTAGGTAAGTGATGCAAGTCGAGACGGCAGAAAATCCCATGTAATTCATGTAAGAACTTTTTTCTGTGCATGAATATTTCACTAAGTAGCGTCATGCACAACTATTATCAATCAAATGATATTTCCAATATATTTGATATATTTTTGGAACATAGAGTATTCTGTGGCTAAGAAACGTCACCTCATTGTGTTAAATCCATTGTAAAAATAATAACAAGTGTTTAATAACTTTAGTCTGCACCTCCTCCCTGCCGCTCCTGAAACTATACTGTATATACAGTATTATTCTGTGCGTGTGGTCAAATTATATAGGGAAGCTAATAATTATGAAGTGGTCTCGGCAATCTTTTCTATCTCTGTCACTGTCTCTCTTTAATAATAATAATAATAATAATTAACGGTTTATTGAAAGAGCTTGGCAGCCAGAAGGCTGAAAATATACAGTTACATATTTGGGGAATGGGTTACGAATTACAAATAATATACAAGTAACATAAGTGACACAAATAAGACATATAATAACTTAGATGGGGAAAAGCTCAAACTACAGTTCAATTCAACATAGTGACAGTGTTACAGTATTACAAGTTATTGATAATTTTTACAATGGTTGGGACTGGGCTGTTCTTATAGCGATCAGTTCGTGCACGTATGGGCTGGATGCGGTTGTGGTGTCGAACAGCAATTCTCGGACAAGGGACCTCGGGTGGTAGTAGGAGCCGGTGTCGGGGATGGTGTAGAAGCTTCTTACCAAATTTGCAGATGAGGTCGTGGTGATGGTCAGTGAGAGTCGAAAGGGTCAGTGTGTTGAGCGCTTCTTGATATGTGGAGTAGGAGGAGGAGAGAATAATCTTGCATGCCCTCTTTTGCACTTTTTCTAGGTGTTTACGTTGTGTGGCATTTAGGGAGGAAGACCAGGTGGGGGAGGCATAGGTGAGCTTGGGAAGTATGAATGTTGTGTAAACACTGAGGAGCTCGTGTGCAGGAACTCCGAGGGACTTGAGTCGGCGGAGGAGGTGGAGACGGAAACTGGAGGATTTGACAACTTCATTGACGTGTGGTTTCCAATTTAGTTTGTTGTCTATGGTGACGCCGAGGAGCTTCGTGGAATCTACGACCTGGAGTGTGTTCGGACCTAGAGTAATGGAAGGAGGTGGGACAATGTCGGAGGAGAGGTTGATGTGCATAACCATGGTCTTGGTATGGTTGATGGTGACATGGTTGTTGGTAGCCCAGTTTTGGAGACTGTTCAATAAATCCTGAAGGGCGGTATAGTTGGGAGCAGAATTGTTGACGCTGATCCCAATGGTGGAGTCGTCGACATATTTCCAGCGAGCAGGGGTTTCTCTTAGGGCATCATTGATGAGCATAAGGAAGCAGAGTGGTCCCATCTTGGTGCCTTGGGGGACGCCACAGGTGAGTGACTGAAAGGTGGAGACAGCCCCTCGGAAGCGTACAGCTTGGCGTCGGTCACTGAGGAAGTCTGTAAGCCATGGTATGAGGCTTCTTCGAAGCCCGAGGTCAATAGCTTTGTTGATGATTATATTGTGGTCGACTAGGTCGAACGCTTTAGTGAAATCAATGAAGGCGACAGCTACAGACGTTTTTCGTTTCTCGAGATGGCGGTATATGTAATCGAGAAAGCTGACAAGACAGTGAGTGGTGGAGGAAGTTTTCATGTTGCCAAATTGCTGAGGGTCTACGACTCCTGCAATATCAGCATAAGCCCAGTCGAACACAAAACTTTCACAGATTAGGCTGGGTATTGGGGTGATTGCAATAGGTCGTAGCTGATTTAAGGATTGTGGGCTGGTTGACTTGGGCACTGGTGATACATAAGAGGTCTTCCAGTCAGCTGGGCATCTGGCTTGACTGAGAGAAGCATTGATGATGGAGCAGAGGGGTTTAGCAAGCTCCGGGGAGAACTCCTTGAAGAGTTTCATTAGTAAGTCAATGGGGGTGGTAGAGCGTTTTAATTTTAGTTTGTCCAGGCGTTTTGCTACGTCAAATTCTTCTACTAAGTCAGTGGGAAGGGGGGCTGGTAGGTAAGCAGGGAGAGTGGTTGTGTCAAGCCGTGGGAGCGTCTGGCATATAGTAGCGAAATGGTTATTTGTTTGCTCAGCTGCGTCAACACTAGTGAGATGGCTAAGGAAGGGGAGGGGGTGTGTCTTATTGTTTAGTCCACAGAGTTCTTTAAGCTTACCATACCATTGACTGATGTTGGTCTGTTTCAGGTGTTGTAATTTGGTTGGGTAGTGGGACTTCTTTGCAGTGCGTATTTCGCGGATGACTCGGTTGCGAAGGGACCTGTAGCGGATGTGGTCATTGAGATGAAAGGCTCTGTCTCTCTGTTGCATAAGTCTTTTGATCCGAGGTGTGATCCAGGGCAAATCAGCTGGGTGAGATCTGACGGACTTCTCGGGGAAGAAGTGGTGGTGAGCTTGCGTGGTGGTGTTGGTATAATTTATCCATTTGGTTTCCACGTCATCCACGCTAAGTACTTCAGTTCAGGGATGGTGAACTATCCACTGCCCGAAGAGGCGCACTGCAGAGTCAGTAATCGGCCTGTAGGTCTTGATGCTTAATCACATACCGGCATATATATGTATACATATATATATATATATATACAATCAACACCTCAACCCGCCAGGATTCGAACCCACGGACCACAAGCCCATGAGTGTGACCGAGGAACGTTACCGCTGGACCACCAGGATATCCTGGTGGTCCAGCGGTAGCGTTCCTCGGTCACAGTCATGGGCTTGTGGTCCGTGGGTTCGAATCCTGGCGGGTTGAGGTGTTGATTGTATGTAGAAGTCCGCGTGCTTTATTGGGCTAATGAAATATATATATATATATATATATATATATATACTTCATTTTTAGTCCATTTAACACGCGGACTTTGAACATACAATCAACGACCTCACCAGCAAGGAATCGAACCCTCGACCTACTGGGTGTGACTAGGGAACGCTTACCGGCTAGGCCACAAGGACACTAAAAGCAGTTCTAGACTCTGTTATATTTCACACAAAGCCTGTTCATCGAGCTGATGGCGCCGTGAACCTCATTGGGAAACTGCCCGTGCCTCGTATGTGGTGTCAGTAGCATTTTACCGAATCCAGCTGGTATGAAACGCGAGGTACATATATATATACTTCATTTTTAGTCCATTTAACACGCGGACTTTGAACATACAATCAACGACCTCACCAGCAAGGAATCGAACCCTCGACCTACTGGGTGTGACTAGGGAACGCTTACCGGCTAGGCCACAAGGACACTAAAAGCAGTTCTAGACTCTGTTATATTTCACACAAAGCCTGTTCATCGAGCTGATGGCGCCGTGAACCTCATTGGGAAACTGCCCGTGCCTCGTATGTGGTGTCAGTAGCATTTTACCGAATCCTCACTAAAAATGAAGTATATATATGTACCTCGCGTTTCATACCAGCTGGATTCGGTAAAATGCTACTGACACCACATACGAGGCACGGGCAGTTTCCCAATGAGGTTCACGGCGCCATCAGCTCGATGAACAGGCTTTGTGTGAAATATAACAGAGTCTAGAACTGCTTTTAGTGTCCTTGTGGCCTAGCCGGTAAGCGTTCCCTAGTCACACCCAGTAGGTCGAGGGTTCGATTCCTTGCTGGTGAGGTCGTTGATTGTATGTTCAAAGTCCGCGTGTTAAATGGACTAAAAATGAAGTATATATATGTACCTCGCGTTTCATACCAGCTGGATTCGGTAAAATGCTACTGACACCACATACGAGGCACGGGCAGTTTCCCAATGAGGTTCACGGCGCCATCAGCTCGATGAACAGGCTTTGTGTGAAATATAACAGAGTCTAGAACTGCTTTTAGTGTCCTTGTGGCCTAGCCGGTAAGCGTTCCCTAGTCACACCCAGTAGGTCGAGGGTTCGATTCCTTGCTGGTGAGGTCGTTGATTGTATGTTCAAAGTCCGCGTGTTAAATGGACTAAAAATGAAGTATATATATGTACCTCGCGTTTCATACCAGCTGGATTCGGTAAAATGCTACTGACACCACATACGAGGCACGGGCAGTTTCCCAATGAGGTTCACGGCGCCATCAGCTCGATGAACAGGCTTTGTGTGAAATATAACAGAGTCTAGAACTGCTTTTAGTGTCCTTGTGGCCTAGCCGGTAAGCGTTCCCTAGTCACACCCAGTAGGTCGAGGGTTCGATTCCTTGCTGGTGAGGTCGTTGATTGATTATATATATATATATATATATATTATTACGCCGTCTCTTTATTTACTTTAATATCCAGGTTCCAGGCATAACCAAACAAAAAAAAGTGAAGTAAATTAAAAGGGAATAAAAATAAATAAAGGAAACCTTTAAGAATTTAATTAAATTAAATATTAACACAATAAAGAACCTTGTAGGCTGTCACAACAAACTGATTCACCATCGAAACTTTTAAGACACAAATGATACTAAACATCGAACATCAAAAGAATAAAAATAAAGCATTGGATTACGTTAACACTGCATAAACATATAAAAACTAACACTGAAATTAACTATCGTGAAACAACACTGAATTACTTAAATGTAACTAAGCAAACACTGATGGACACATAAGAGACATAAATAGGTATTGTAAAAGAATAGTGAAATAAATGAACATTTAATAATAAGCAAGCAAAAGTAAATTTTGTAAGAATAGGAGGGTTGGGCTTCTTATTCAAAATATAAAATAGCATAAAAGAAACTTATTTAATAGTTGAATTAGGCTTAGAAGTAACCATATGAATAAAGCGTTTTAACTAATTTTTAAATTTAAGTTATTTATATTCTTTTTGTAGTTGTATCTAAAAATATTAAAAATCTTTGTATTTATAGATAAAATGATTTTATTAGTAGAAAATTTTGTAAATAATAAAATATTAAAAAATTAATCAATTTTAAATATTGATTGATGTGGGTTAAGGAACTCGGCAAATACAGCTTCTGCCTGTTTATCAAAAACATATCTATATGATGGTTTATAAAGTCTAACCTACCCACTGGGATCAAACTAAAGGGCCACGGTATTTTAACCGTGCGAAGGTAGCAAAGTCATTAGTGTTTTAATTGGAGGCTTGTATGAATGGTTGGGCAAGAAACAAACTGTCTCAAACACAAAAATCGAATTTAACTTTTAAGTGAAAAGGCTTAAATATTTTAGAGGGACGATAAGACCCAACAAAGCTTAATAATTTAATATATAATTAGAGGAGTTGAAAGTTTAATATTCTTTATATTGTAGTGGACGTCTCCCCTACAACTGCGTATCGCATTCCGACGTGCCGTCTCCTAGCAACCAAGCGAGAGCTGACGCCAAATGGTACGGTTGCTTAGCAACGAAACTAGTCACCGGCAACTTTCTGGGTTTTCCCAACATGATTCATAGAGGACTGGCGGCTGCTGCTGGGTATATAAGCTCTGTCTCTCCATTGAGATTCATTCTGCCCATCTTCCTGAACAAGCAACACCTCCTCCAGCAAGCTCCACGCTGTTAGCATTCATTCAACCAGGAGGCCAGCAACAGGCAACATCTTCTCTAACGAAGCTCCTGCACATCTACCTCCTTCAACACGCTACTCACCGAACGTCTTCTACTGAGCAGCTCCTCACCACACGGCACCTCCAGCACCAGACTGTCTATCATATAACTTATATTATATAAGAAAACCACATTAGAGTTTCCTTCCATCCTGAGTGCTAGACAACATTAATATCTCGATACCCCTACAATATATTAAATTATTTCGTTGGGGCGACGATGATATAATTTGTAACTGTTTAAATTTAAAATAAGAGATATTTGTGTGTGATGATCCTTCTTGTCGATTAAAAATTTAAGTTACTTTAGGGATAACAACGTTATTTACTTTGAGAGTTCTTATCCACAAATAAGTTTGCGACCTCGATGTTGAATTAAAAATTCGCCATGCGTAGAAGTTGTGGAGGTAGGTCTGTTCGACCTTAAAATTTTTACATGATTTGAGTTCAAACCGGCGTGAGCCAGGCTGGTTTCTATCTTTTAAGAAAGTAATAATTACTTTAGTACGAAAGGATTTAGTAATTAAAATAATGTTTATTTATAGATTAACTATATTACTTTGTCAGATATGATGCAACTAATGTTGGGGAGATGTACTGTATACCTTTTAAGGTTTGGTCATTTGACAAGGCATCCATGAATCAGATGCTTGCAACACCCTTTTTGGGGAAATGCAATAGCAGAAACAGATTTGCGCTTATTTTGAAGTATTTGCATCTAACTGAAAAAGAAACTATAGTGATGACCCCTGCTTACAAGTTCAGGAAGGTGCTAGATAACTTTAGGCAGGAATATATGTCTAATTACATCCCCATGGAAAAATATTAGCATTGATGAGTCCCGACTTCTCTGGAAAGGAAGACTAAAATGGAAAAGGTTTATTCCAATAAAAAGAGCAAGGGTTGTCAGTTCAGCCATAGCCAAACTGTCCAAACCAAGTAAGATTGTTCTTGCACTAGTAAAGCCTCTACTGAATTAGGGTTATGTGCTTGGAATGGATAACTTCTATGTTTCACCTGAGCTGTATGGCATCCTCTTAGCTCATGGAACTGATGCCGTAGGCACAATAAGATTTAACAGGAAGGGACTTTCTGAAGATGTAAAAGAAAGAAACTCAAAATGGAGAGACAATCACCAGGTTCAATAATAAAGTGATGCATATGAAATGGAGAGACAAGGAATATGTTAACATGCTCAGCATAGTCTATGACGACTTTATGGAAATGATACAATCTGGTGGGAAAGAGGTAAGCGAGCCAACTGTGTGCATCAAGTACAAAAGAATGCATATGGGAGGAGTAGACCTAATGGATTAGGTAACATCTGCTTCAAGTGTCACACGCAAGGGTGTTACAAAATACTGCAAGAAGCTGATAGAAATGAGTTTGCATAGCTGCCATGTAATCTACAAGAGAAATGGAAGCGGAAAACCTCCTTGATTTCAAGTAGCTCTTGATTGAACAGATTGGTCTGCATATAAGAAAGATGTTTATTGGATAAAGAAACCCACAAGCTCAGTGACTCTTGGGCCCTCCCCAACAAGACTGAGTGGAAGACATTTCTCAATAGAGACAGTTAGCTGAAGGAGGAAGTACAAAGAAGGTTCAAAGGAGCTGTACTTTAGGGGGCAGTGAAATTTTGCTCAAAGCTGCACTCTTCAGGCATTGTTTCTTATACATATCTAAGACTCCATGCCAAATTTGAAGCTGATATGTCGAGGTTTAGTCTGCCGCATTTTCTACTGAAATTTTTAAATTTACCTACAGTAGTAGCCAAACAGCCGCTGTGGCGGTGCAATGTTCTGTTCAGTGTTTATCAACTTTTTTTTCATATCTCTTATTTCATTTGACGTCACTCTATTTTGATGGTAAGAAGACCGCCACTCGTGTGATGATAAAGAATGAGAAGACCGAGAAATGGAGTTCGAGGATGATGGTGAAAGATCATTATGTCATCATGGTTGAGCCTGGCAATGAATATCTCACACATGTGACTCCCAAGACTGGACACGGAAAGCAGATTGCCAAAACTATTCACGAGTTTCTGGTGGAGAAAAATCTAACCCAGCAGCCCATTGTGTGTGTTAGTTGTGATGGAACCAATGTAAATGTAGGATCAGAAAATGGAGTCATTCAGCATCCTGAAATGTTACTTGGTCACCCGCTCCATTATTTCATATGTCAGCTTCACGGAAATGAGCTGCCTTTCCGCGCAGTTTTTTATCACTATGATGGTAAACCAAGTGGTTCTGAGCATTGGCGTGGTCCCATTGGAAAGCAGATCAAGGAGTCTATGTCTGAGCTTCCAGTTGTCGCCTTCCAGCCAGTCAGTTTCCCTGATTTCCCTGTGTTTAATGATGAAGTGGAGAAAGATCTGTCCTGGGATCAGAAATACCTGTATAGGATTTGTAAAGGAGTTCTCACAGGTGTTGTTGAAGATGACTTGGCTGCTATTGAGCCAGGTCCTCCCTGTGTGTCAAGGTGGAACACCTTATGGAGTAGAATCCTCAGGCTGTATGTAGCAACATCAAGACCCAGCCATGAGTTGAAAAGAATTGTCATTACAATAATAAAGTTCAGTGCTCCAATGTGGTTTTACATCAAGATACACCCTTACGTAACACACGGCTCAAGGAACGTATTCCAGTCCCTGCTATATATGAAACACCTGAATAGTGAGGAGGAGACGATAGTGAAGAAGGCTGTGCAGAGAAATGCATACTTCGCCCACACAGATCAACTTCTTCTTGGTATGTGTGCAGATGAGGACATGACTGTTAGAGAAAAAGCTGTCTCAATGATAAGAAAAATTAGAGAGGAGAATCAGCAAAAGGAAGAATGCACTGGCAGATCTGAAGAGGAGGAGGAAGATTCTGATGCTGCTGTTGACGAGAATTTGTTAAACTATACTGATGAGGAGGGTAAAGATGGAGATGGGAATGAGGATGTGCCTCCTGTAGTCAACATGAGAAAGGTGGTGACTCCGAAACTAAAGTGGTAAGCAAAAAACTATCATTCCATGATTAACTGGAGGAATGAACTCAAGACTGAGCCTCCTTACATTGCTTCTCTGTCAAATCTACAGGTTAATGACATTCTTGAGACACCATTAGTGGTGCCCAAGTGGCCAAACAGCACTCAGGCGGTCGAGAGAGGCATAAAAGTGATGACTGAAGCTTGCACTGAAGTGACGGGATACGAATCGAGAGATGGATATATTAGGCAAAGATTATTGTCTAGGAAAATGATGCCAAGGTTCCGCACAAAAAAGAATTTCAATATGAACTTGTAATGATTTTCTATACAGTGTACCTGTAAAATAACATGTGAATTAAATCGATGTCACCCATGTAAAATTTATCATTATCCTGGAAAACATTAAATGACACCTAATTTTTGGTATACACTAAAAGTTGACAAAAAGTCGTTCGCGATGCGGCAGGGTAAGTATGCATGAAATGGCATGAAATTTTGCACAGGTGTTTGTTACAGCCATACAAACGATGCCTGAAAAGTGCAGCCTGCAACTCAAATAAAAGTGTTTTTTCCCTGCCCCCTTGTACTTACTGTGCAATGCAAAAGAAAGTGAGGAGAAGAATCTACAGCTGTGTAATGTTTGTCAAGTTGCACTATGTATTACTACATGTTTTAGGCTTTACTACACACCAGAAAGCCTTCCAACGTAGGAGAGTGACAGCAGTGAATGAACAAATGCCATAAGAAGCAACAGTAAGGCAACAGTAAGGGAGGGTGGGACACAGCTTTGGCTGTGTGTGTGAGTGACTCCACGTACCTTACTTATACGAATATAAATAATAGCCACTTCACGTTTTAATACTAAAAGCATGTTAATGAAATATAGCAACCGTTCCATATTGCGGTAGTCTATACTCTACTGTATATAGATGGTGTTAAAACTTAACAAAATGCGGTGTAACTTTATTTATGTTCCACTCCAGTGGTCGGCGGCATCTACGTATATAACGACGATTTTTAATAAAAAACACAACACATTATTATGAAGGGTAAAACAGCCACAAGAAGGAGGGTGAGGGAGGAAGGGTGAAAGAGGGAGGGTGAGGGAGGGATGGACAGTAAGAGAAGACGAAAAAGTGAGCGAGGAAGAGTAAGAGAGTGAGAGAGGAGGAGGGAGGGAACAATAAAGACTGATGGTGAAGGGAGTAAAGTGAGGCAGTCATTATCACCCTAACAAACATCTTCACTATCATCCTAACATACATCTTCACTATCATCCCAACAGACATCTTCACTATAATTCAGATACACATCTTCACTATCATCTTAACATACATCTTCACTTTCATCCTAACACACACTCTTACTATCCTAACACACATCCTCACCATCATCCTAACACACATCTTCACTATAATCCTAACAGACATTTTCACTATCCTAACACACATCTCCACTATCCGAACACACATCTTCACTATCATCCTAACATCTTCACTGCCACCCTAATAACCATCTTCACTATCACCCTCACTATCACGATAAAAAATCTTCACTGTCAGCGTAACATCTTCACTACCCTCACTATTACCCTCACTATTCATCCTAACATCTCCACTACACCTCACTATCACCCAAACACATCTTAACTATCAGCCTAGTAACCATCTTCACTTTTACCCTCACTACCAGCCACACACAACACTATCATATACAATGTTAACACTTAACAAAATTTCAACTTCATTACAGTATTTCATCAGGCATCAAATTATGAGTTCGATGCCAGACGAACAGTTAGAGGTAAGACCCACTCATCAAGGTCCTTTGCCAAGATTTGTGTAGCAATCATTGATTTCTCTTTTTAGAAGGAGGATGAACTCGCCGTCGGAGAAGGGTTTTCTATAATCCTTTACCCGAGTCACCAAAATGACCAAAGAATGGTCTCCGTGGTGGAAGACCTTGTAGCCGAGATGTCAATAGGGAAAAGCGTGGAACCCTGAAATGTCCATGAAGACATAGACGCTGCTGCCACTTTCCAGTTATACTCCCAGCTCGAGTCAGTGATCGATCCCACCATGAACGCTTTATGCTACATGTTAGGTATGTTTTGTTTTGCTTTGTTTTGTATTGTTTTTACTTTGCATTATTTGATTTTTGTTTTCTCAACTTTCAGTATACCTTTCTTTGCAGGCACCGGGGGTCAGTGATCGATCCATCACCCACAAAAAAAAATTAAAAAAAATTTTGAAGGCTCAGGCTGGGGGTCAGTGATCGATCCCTCCCCCACAGAAAAAATAAAATAAAAATAAAAATAAAAATTTGACGGCTCAGGCCGGGGATCAGTGATCGAGCCATCCCCCACAAAAAAAACGGCTCAGGCCGGGGGTCAGTGATCGATTCATCATCATCCCCCCCCCCCTCAAAAAAAAAAAGAATAACAAATATCTTTGACTGCTCAGGCCGGGGGTCAGTGAACGGCCGCCATTGCAATTATACAGCAAACAAATCACCATGGCAGGAAAGAGCAGGCAGGGGAGGGGAGGACAGTGGTGGGCAAGGCAGGGGTGGGTAGAGCAGGGGTAGACAATGCAGGGGAGGGTAGGGGAAAGGAGGGTAGAGCATGGAAGGGCAGGTCAGGGGGAGGCAGGTATAGGGTAGGGGAGGATAGGGCAGGGGAGGGCCAGGCAGGGGAGAACAGGGCAGGGGAAGGCCTCGAGATATATACCCTTGTTAATAAACTCTCTGTCTATTTGTAGTTATAATTGTTAACTTGCCTCTGGTAGTGAGACTTAGGGCATGGAACGAGTCCCTTAAATTGAGTGCATCTGTAAGTGTAAACTAACCATAAACCATGATGTACCAGTCAACAGTTTCCTATGTACTCCGTAAAACAGTTAATATTATACCAGTTTCAACGAGACAGTTTTCTCAGGTGTGTATGCAATTAATGCCAACAGGTAAATGGAAGAGTGAAGAGCTTGAATGAGGTGTCAGGAGTTAGGTGTCAGGTGTCATATGTCAGGTGTTAGGTGTCAGGTGTCAGGATTTTTACGAGCAATTGATCAGTCAGTCCAGTTTACTCTGACAATATAGGAAGAATCGTACACAATGGATCAAATATTCATGTACAAGAACAAAAGGCAATCATGCTCAAAGGGGGTAAAGTTATCGTATAGTGAGGACAAGTGATCGTGGGCCCTTCGTGCCCGGTGAAAGTTTGAATGCTCATACTTGGCTAGCGTACAGCAAATGAGGGTGCACTAAGACCGTAGACTTGCATCGTTTTCCATCGTAAATAAAATGGTTAATTGATGCCTTCATAAAGAAACCATCGACATGGGACCAGGTTTGTTCCACTCTACGAATTTTTTTGCAATTTTTCCACCAAGTTTGATGAAACATGATTGTGTCGTTTCGGCTGCCCAGAGCAGACAGACAGACAGACAGACACACGACTATTCCTATAGTATATTAGACAAGTGATCGTGGGCCCTTTGTGCCCGGTGGCGAGTCCGGTGGTACAGTTTCCCGAGGCGTGAAAGTTCGAACGCTCGTGCTTGGCTAGCTGCACAACCTCCGTCCGGCTGACAGCATACAGCAACATCGTTTTCCAGCGTAAATAAAATATTTAATTAATGCCTTCCTAAAGAACCAGGGACATGCGACCAGGTTTGTTCCACTCTACGATTTTTTTGCGATTTTTCCACCAAATTTGATGAAAAACGATTGTGCCATTTCGGCTGCCTAGAACAGACACACACACAGACACACGGCTATTCCTATAGTATTTGAAATAGATGGTTGTGGTTGTTATAATCAGACTTGTGGTTGTTATAATCATGGTTGTGATCGTTATAATCATGGTCGTGGTTGCTATAATCATGGTCGTGGTAATTATAATCATGGTAGTGGTTGTTATAATCATAGTCGTGGTTGTTATAATCATATTGTGGTTGTTAGAATCATAGTCGTGGTTGTTATAATCATAGTCGTGGTTGTTATAATCATAGTCGTGATTGTTATAATCATGGTCGTGGTTGTTGCAATCATAGTCGTGGTTGTTATAATCATGGTAGTGGTTATGATCATGGTCGTAGTTATTATGATCATGGTCGTGGGTGTTATAATCATAGTCATGGGTGTTATAATCATAGTCGTGGGTGTTGTAATCATGGTCTTGATTGTTATAATAAGTGTCCCTCTCTTCTTTATGTTTTATCTCATTATTCTTACTCTTTTTACCTACATTTAACCCACTAATTTCTACTTGTTATCATCCAATTACTTGTTCTGATTTTTGTTTTACTTATAGCTGTCCTTCCTTTGTCTCCTTCTCTAGTCTCCTTCTCTACTATCCTTCTATACCATTCTTATTCTGTCCTTCCATCCCTCCATTTATACCTTCACCTCTCACTATTCCTCTCTCCCATCTCCTTTCCTCGCCTTTTGATAATAATGCTTCAGTCTCTCTTCTTCTCTTTCTCTTCTCCATTTCTATCTTCTCCATGCATTCCTGTTATTAACTTTTTCTCTCTTCTCCTTTTCCATGTACAGGCAGCCACAGGAATAAGTATACTGTACACACTGTAGCTGTAAGGTTCGAAAATAGTCTGGTAACGATGAAACTGCGCATCCAGGTGCATGCTGAAACTCAGCTCCCCCCCGCCTGTTATCTCTAACTATTTTCTGTTTCCCCTTCTTTATTCTTCTATTTACTCATCTTCCATCCTTTTCTAATTCAAACAACATTAAAAAAAAGTAAGCTAAGAAAAAAAGTGGGGGGAGGAGGAAGGAGCCGTATGATAACTGCAATAGTGTGCTGACACAGTACCCCGAATGAGGGTGCGCCAAGTCCTTAGACTTGAGTCGTTTTCCAGCGTAAATAATATGGTTAATTAATGGCTTCCAAAAGAAACCATCGACATAAGAACATAAGAACATAAGAATGGAGGACACTGCAGCGGGCCTATTGACCCATACTGGGCAGTCCCGTTTACACCCAACCCCTATTGCTCATATAAGCATCCAAACTATGTTTGAAGCTACCCAGTGTATTCGAGTTAATGATTGGACCAGGTTTGTTCCACTCTACGAATTTTTTGCGATTTTTCCACCAAATTTGATGAAAAACGATTGTACCGTTTCGGCTGCCCAGACACACAGGCAGACAGACAAACAGACAGAAAGACGGACACGTCAGTGAGACAAGACGTGCCCCGAAGGCGCTCCCGGTTTTAGCAGCCAGGCCGAGTCTGTTTGGCCCTGCCACTCCCCCTGCTATACCCCAACGCCCTACCAGCCTTACTACACCGGGATCTATTCAGCAAAACATTCTAGTGATTAGTGAACGATTGATTACGGAGCAGTGTTCCTATAGTGCACTTAAGGAACTTTCTCAGCAAAGCATTCAAGTCATCAGTGCAATAAGTGATTATCATACAGTGCTCGATAGTGCAACCCAAGGAAAAGTCAGACAGTGGGCACTTTATCGGTCACCTTTAAAGTGCCAGTGACAAGGACCACCGCGGTGTTTACATATATCGTGAAAACTGTGTCGGCGACCCCAAACACCAGGGACAAAGACCCACGGTCTTTACGACTGACAAATATTAACAGATGTCTACCAGTGTCAGTGGCCCTCAAAGTGCCGTCAGTGACAAGCACTTCCGTCCGCCCACAACAGATATCAACAGATGGCCACCAATCACTTACTCCCGACGCACTCTGTACCATCTAAAGCGTGGGAACGGTTATCCTGATGGCAGTGTTATCGCGCGACTCAAGTCACTGAACATATTCCACGCGCGTAGCCGTAGACAAGGCCGTCATACACATAAGCCCATTAGAACCGTAACCTCCACTAGGAAACCGGAGAAACCCACCCCTGACAGACCATACCACCACACTGAAGTTCCACGGATATGGTATGATCTCCCGTCTTTACTGCTATCCAACGTCACTTCCCTAGCTAACAAGTTCGACGAGCTGGCAACTACAGTCAGGTCAGCCGCCGCGAGCAGCGTTGCCATATGTGAGGCTTGGCAAATTGTGCCTGAAACGTGTCATATTGAGGGATATCAACTCTTTCATCACCTTCGTTCACATAGACGCGGAGGGGGCGTTGCCCTCTTCTGTCAAGATGACCTACGCCCGTCACGCCTGGATGTTCAAGTCCCAGCAGATGTGGAAGCATTATGGGTGCGTGTCATGCCACGGGCCCACCCGCGCAACACTGCTTCCATCATAATCTGTGTGGCATACCATCCGCCTCGCTCACCCACCAGAGACACTCTTATCAATCATCTCATCACCACCTCGGACCACCTCAGAGTTAGGTACCCATGTGCCAAGTTAGTATTACGTGGGGATTTTAATGAAATTGACACCACTGATATCCAGGACCAGCTATCACTATCTCAAGTTGTGACCTTCCCCACACACGGTCAAAATGCCCTTGACCTTATCTTAACTGACTAAGCGGACCAGTACCAACCACCTCAACCAATGCCTCCTATCGGGTGTAGCACACACTTATCAGTGCTCTGGTCCCCAGCTGCCACTCCCACTCAAGTACAGAGACCCTACATCAAGACCTACAGGCCGATTACTGACTCTGCACTGCGCCTCTTCGGGCAGTGGATAGTTCACCATCCCTGGACTGAAGTACTTAACGTGGATGACGTGGAAACCAAATGGATAAATTATACCAACACCACCACGGAAGCCCACCACCACTTCTTCCCCGAGAAGTCCGTCAGATCTCACCCAGCTGACTTGCCCTGGATCACACCTCGGATCAAAAGACTTATGCAACAGAGAGACAGAGCCTTTCATCTCAATGACCACATCCGCTACAAGTCCCTTCGCAACCGAGTCGTCCGCGAAATACGCACTGCAAAGAAGTGCCACTACCCAACCAAATTACAACATCTGAAGCAGACCAACATCAGTCAATGGTATGGTAAGCTTAAAGAACTCTGTGGACTGAACAATAAGACACACCCCCTCCCCTTCCTTAGCCATCTCACTAATGTTGATGCAGCTGAGCAAACAAATAACCATTTCGCTACTATATGCCAGACGCTCCCCCGGCTTGACACAACCACTCTCCCTGCTTACCTACCAGCACCCCTTCCCACTGACTTAGTAGAAGAATTTGAAGTAGCAAAACGCCTGGACAAACTAAAATTAAAACGCTCTACCACCCCCATTGACTTACCAATGAAACTTTTCAAGGAGTTCTCCCCGGAGCTTGCTAAACCCCTATGCTCCATCATCAATGCTTCTCTCAGTCAAGCCAGATGCCCAGCTGACTGGAAGACCTCTTATGTATCACCAGTGCCCAAGTCAACCAGCCCACAATCCTTAAATCAGCTACGACCTATTGCAATCACCCCAATACCCAGCCTAATCTGTGAAAGTTTTGTGTTCGACTGGGCTTATGCTGATATTGCAGGAGTCGTAGACCCTCAGCAATTTGGCAACATGAAAACTTCCTCCACCACTCACTGTCTTGTCAGCTTTCTCGATTACATATACCGCCATCTCGAGAAACGAAAAACGTCTGTAGCTGTCGCCTTCATTGATTTCACTAAAGCGTTCGACCTAGTCGACCACAATATAATCATCAACAAAGCTATTGACCTCGGGCTTCGGAGAAGTCTTATACCATGGCTTACAGATTTCCTCAGTGACCGACGCCAAGCTGTACGCTTCCGAGGGGCTGTCTCCACCTTTCAGTCACTCACCTGTGGCGTCCCCCAAGGCACCAAGATGGGACCACTCTACTTCCTTATGCTCATCAATGATGCCCTAAGAGTAACCCCTGCTCGCTGGAAATATGTCGACGACTCCACCATTGGGATCAGCGTCAACAATTCTGCTCCCAACTATACAGCCCTTCAGGATTTATTGAACAGTCTCCAAAACTGGGCCACCAACAACCATGTCACCATCAACCATACCAAGACCATGGTTATGCACATCAACCTCTCCTCCGACATTGTCCCACCTCCTTCCATTACTCTAGGTCCGAACACACTCCAGGTTGTAGATTCCACGAAGCTCCTCGGCGTCACCATAGACAACAAACTAAATTGGAAACCACACGTCAGTGAAGTTGTCAAATCCTCCAGTTTCCGTCTCCACCTCCTCCGCCGACTCAAGTCCCTCGGAGTTCCTGCACACGAGCTCCTCAGTGTTTACACAACATTCATACTTCCCAAGCTCACCTATGCCTCCCCCACCTGGTCTTCCTCCCTAAATGCCACACAACGTAAACACCTAGAAAAAGTGCAAAAGAGGGCATGCAAGATTATTCTCTCCCCTTCCTACTCCACATATCAAGAAGCGCTCAACACACTGACCCTTTCGACTCTCACTGACCATCACCACGACCTCATCTGCAAATTTGGTAAGAAGCTTCTACACCATCCTCGACACCGGCTCCTACTACCACCTGAGATCCCTAGTCCGAGAATTGCTGTTCGACACCACAACCGCATCCAGCCCATACGTGCACGAACTGATCGCTATAAAAACAGCCCAGTCCCAACCATTGTAAAAATTATCAATAACTTGTGATAAACCAGTGTATTCACTCCCAGTAAACACTACTCCTTGCACTGTCACTATGTTGAAATGAACTGTAGTTTGAGCTTTTCCCCATCTAGTTATTATATGTCTTATTTGTGTCACTTATGTTACTTGTATATTATTTGTAATTCGAAACCCATTCCCCAAATATGTAACTGTATATTTTCAGCCTTCTGGCTGCCAAGCTCTTTCAATAAACCGTTAATTATTATTATTATTATTATTAGTATATTAGATTAAATTAACGTACTCAAGGATTAAATTATCGAACTAAAGAATTAAATTATCATACTTAGGAATTAAAGTAATATACTCTAGAGGTTAAGTCATCGTTCTAAAGAATTAACTTATTGCACTTAAGAATTAAATTAACGTACTCAAGGATTAAATTATTGTACTAAAGGATTAAATCAACGTACTCAAGGGTTAAATTATCGTACTCAAGAATTAAATTAACGTACTCAAGAATTAAATTAACGTACTCAAGGAGTAAATCAACGTACACACTCTTTCCATGCAATCAGGTGTAAACAAACTACTCAACCCCGACAGGTAAACAACTCATAATAATTAACACATGCAAGTGTTCGTCTTTTCTCCATTGTTTACAAATTGCAGGAAAAAATTTACGTGGTAAAGGCAGAGACGTGTGGCTTTCGTGTACAAGTTCACCCGTTCAAAGTATTAGAGAGAGGAATATTTTGGTGACCTTTTATTATTTAAGGTCAGTTGGCTGGAAGGTTAGAGGTCAAGGGTCAGCTGTTTGGAAGGTTATAGGTCAAGGGTTAGGTGTTTGGAAGGTCATTGTTCAAGGGTCAGTTGTTTTGGAAGTTTATAGGTCAGTTGCCTGGAAGGTTATTGGTCAATGGTCAGCTGTTTGAAAGGAGGTCATAGTTCAAAGATCAGCTGTTTGGTATTGACATCCTAATTCAAATGATCAGCTGTTTGGTATTGTCGTAATAGTTCAAAGGATCAGCTGTTTGGTGTTGACGTCATAGTTCAAGGATCATTTTTTTTATGGGATTAGTCCACCAGGGCACGTGTCAATTACCCACATCAGGGCCTGGGAGCGAATTAATAATAATAATAATAATAATAATAATAATAATAATAATAATAGTAATATCAACAACAACAACAACAACAACAACAACAACAACAACAACAACAACAATAACAATAACAATAACAATAACAATAACAATAACAATAATAATAATAATAATAATAATAATAATAATAATAATAATAATAACAATAATAATAAACGACCATGAATAAATACAAAACGGGATCAATAGTGCCAAACGATATATGCATGTTGTGTTGTCAATAGTAAGAGAAACAATTGAGACCCTGCAATTGTGTAAATGAGGCAGAAAGTCAGATCAGCAACCTGGGACTTGGTCACAAATTTTGTTTTGCCACATGGCAGCAGGGTCTACCATTAGACAACACATTATGCTTCAAAGGATATATATATTAAGTGGTAAAGTCGACTTAAATCAGTACTCTTGCAAACACACTCTTGACACGCCAGACTGTAATACAGACACGCTATAGTGCCTTCAAGGTCTTCTAAGCAATAAAACCCAACCTAACCCACCCTAACCTAACCTAACCTACCCTAATAGGGTGTGTCATAGGAGGGAAGATCAGCTAAAACTAATGGCCCATTACTTTTTTGGTAGATTTTAGTGTATATAAACAGAAAATAATTTCAGTTTCAATATTTTGCAACCTTTTGCTAGGTAAATTTTAGCGTGAAATTTATCGAAAATCTAACGTACAGCTGCATTAGTGCATTACAATTAAATAGTGAACATTGCTTTCTGACTTCATTCTTTAACAACCCAACTAACAATATTTTTTTCTGTTTCAGATTCTGATGCATTTATAAGTTGATAATATTTGCGATGGCTGCTTGTGTCAGGACGAGGAACCAAAAATCCAGCCATCTCAGTCACTATCTTGGGTCTGGGAGAGAGCTCCTGAAGTCGGAGTTGCCTACATTGAGAGATGCTTTGAGATACGGTGTTTTAATCAGGCAAATCAGTGAAAAGAACCAAAGAACTTACACAAACAAAGACATTGCCAGTGATATGACCAAAGCTGTCTTGGCACAGTACACTCTGGCTAACGCTCAGTTCAAGCCTCCAGTCATAACAAGTCAGAAGAAGATTAGTGAGAGACTGCTAGCCAGTTGGGAAAAGGCAAGAGATATCTCTCTTGGGAGAGGAAAACTTGCAGTTAAGGACAGCTTTGCCAAGCAACTGGACCAGTTATTTGACATAATTACTTGCAAGTGCCCAATTGTTCTCTGTCCTGAGTTTGGATGCGATCGTGACTGTAAATCCGAGGCCCACATATCCTGTATTTGCAAGCGTGAACTGAAGATTCCTGTGATCGAACTGGCATTTGTCAAAGCACAGAGAGAGAAGACTGGCAGTATAGGGGCTCTCATGATTTCTAGCCAAGATATTCCGGAGTCCAAGAGACAGGAGGCTGCCACAGAGAGACAGAAGAGGAGAAGAGTTGCCGAGGAAAAGAGACTTGAGAAGGCCCAGGGTGAGGTAAAAAAGGCTGATGATTGGAGTCAAGCTGATTCAGAGTTTAATGACTTCCCCATGGCTGATCCGAGTGCTGACCAGGAGAATGGTGACTTTGTCCCTAACCCAGAAAATAATGATCCCAAACCTTCCAGGCATAAGATTCGAAATAGGGAAGATATCCCGAGCATAGCTCTGGCCAGCATGCGACACCACACTGGTCTCAGAGAAACTGCAGAGATAGCAACAGCTGCCTGGATTGACGGTGGTTTGATAACACCTGATGATGTTCACCTGGTGATAGATCATAACAAAGTAAGGAGAGCTCAGGAGAAACTTGTCAGTAACCTAGAAGAGGAGTTTGATAAGGGGATAAGAGAAAATGGAATCAATTGTTTGTTCTTTGATGGGAGAAGGGATGACACTAAAGTGTTAATGAAAGTTGGAGATTCTGACAAGTTGTTCCCTGCCATGGTGAAGGAGGAACACTACTCCTGCTGCAGTGAACCAGGAGGGAAGTATTTGTGGCATTTCACTCCAGAGAAAGATGACATCAGGAAACCAGCTGAGATAGTGGCAGATATCATTGTGAACTGGCTCAGAGAGAGGAACGTAGACCAGACCCTGCAGGCCATTGGAGGGGACAGCACCAACACGAACACAGGGTGGCAAGGGGGGGTCATACAGTGGATAGAGCGGAAAATTGGGAGGAAGCTGGTCTGGATTGTTTGTGACCTCCACACCAACGAGTTGCCACTCAGACATCTGATCCAGGAGCTGGATGGCAAGACTCTTTCAAACAACAGATGGTCTGGTCCTCTTGGCAAGATGCTGGACTCTGCCACTGAGTTAGAAATAAATCCGAGCTTTGAAAAAATCACAGTTGGCCCTCCACTCGTTGAGCTTGCACATACTGTCATTGACGACCTGAGTACTGACCAGTACTATGGTTACATGATTTGCAGTGCCATCAAAACTGAGGTCATGCCTGATAGACTTGCTTACCTGCAGATAGGTCCAGTCTCACATTCTAGGTGGCTCACAACGGCTCTCAGGTTCTGCAGAATTTGGGTCGCTCATCATAAACTGAAAGGGAACCAGCTTCACAACCTGAGACTTATTGTCCAATTCATCGTGAGTGTCTACTTGCCAAATTGGTTCAACACCAAGGTCAAGTCATCGTTCTTCGAAGGTCCGAGGCATGTTCTCTTCCAGCTTGAGCTCCTGAGGAGTCAGCCAAGGAAGGTTGTTCAGGTTGTGGAGCAGACTGTGAGGAGATCTTCCTGGTATGCTCATCCCGAGGCAGTTCTGCAGACAATGCTCTGCAGTAAGGATGAGGAGGAGAGAAGAGTGGCAGTCAAAAAGATCTTGGATATGAGACTTATGAGAGGATCTGGGCATGACGAATCAGTTGGTGACGATTCCTTCAGGGTCAGGAAGACTCCTGCAGTCAATCTAGGTGCCAAGACCCTCACTGATCTCATAGATCTGGATAACATCCAGGCTGGCAGGGAGCCCCCTCTTACCTGCAGCCTCACCAATGTTCAAGTCAGAGCTTTCCTGGACAACCCCATGCATGTCCCTGCCTGGCCCTCGCACACCCAGAGTATAGAGCGTTGTGTACAGCAAGTGAGCGAGGCCAGCAGTCACGTGTACAGCCAGGAGAGGAGGGAAGGCTCAGGTGGTCAGCAGGGAGGTGATGAGTAGAAACAGAAGCAAGAAAGACATGTTCTCTATGGTGTGCAGCAACACCGGGTCGTAGTAGTAAAACCGGTTTTTGTATTTGATGATTTTGTTTTCTAAAGGAATATTAAATTTAATAAATGTGTCAAGATCATTCGTTTCACTATTCTGGATCATTTTCATCCTAATAAATTAACCTGATACATTTACTTTACTTTAAATAAACTATTTAGTGGTGTTGGTAAAAGGGTGGGAATACTGAATTTTCATAAGATTTCAAGTTAAAATTTACCTAGCAAAAAATGAAAACTTTTCAAATCTGAAGATATCACATGATTCTGCACATAGAACTACATCATTAATACCATGGGCCGATTTTTCAAACTCAAAAAAAAAAATTCGCCTCCGTATGACACACCCTACTACCCTAACCTAACCTAACCTATCGTAACCTAATCTAATCTAACCTAACCTAACCTAACCTAACCTAACCTAACCCAACCGAACCAAAACTATCCAAACCAGCATTCCAAGTTTGATGACAACCTGGCCAGTACTCTTGAAGTGTTATATGAACACAAAAACACGGACAAGCAAACGTAAGTGCAAAAACATATAACAGCATAGATCCTCTCAAATGAACACGACAGTAAATACAGGTGTTGTTCGTGTCAATATTATGCTATATATAAAGTTCATACCTCACCTCTTCTCTCACTCCTCACCTTGTGTATTAAACTTACCCTCAAGGAATTCCTACCTCAGTCTTAAACTGCAGGTTTGGTCTAAGCTAAACTTGGTGCATTACGCCAAAAGTATTCACTCCTCCCTATCTCACCAAACCGTGTTGTTACGTCTCTAGCTTAGGTGAAGTTAAGTTAGGTTAGGTTAGGTTAGGTTAGGTTAGGTTAGGTGGTTGCATTGTCACTCAGTTTTGTGCACACGCGTATGTCTTTGAAATTTAGATGAATGGAATCGACAGCATAATCCCGAGTGAACTTGAAAAAACCTGAATAAACTTGAATAAACTTGAGTAATCTTGACAAAAACTTGAGTAAATGTGATTAAACTTAAACCTAAGTAATCTTAAATGAACCTGAGTAAACTTAAATAAACCTCAGTAAACTTAAATAAACCTCAGTAAACTTAAATAAACCTCAGTAAAGTTAAATAAACCTGAGTAAACTTGAGTAAACTAATATACTCAGAGGTGCAGTACAATCGACCTTGAATATTCCTTCACCCAACACTTGACCAGCCCAGCACCGCTATACTGTACACGATACAACTCCAATACGTCAAAACATACAAGACTTACACACACACACACACACACACACACACACAGCATATCTCCAACATGTAACATATATTCAAGAGTTATATACAACATACGTCCAACACGTAACATATAATCATGAGTTATATACAACATACCTCCAACACGTAACATATAATCATGAGTTATATACAACACACCTCTAGCACGTAACATATAATCATGAGTTATATACAACATACCTCCAACACGTAACATATAATCATGAGTTATATAGAACACACCTCTAGCACGTAACATATAATCATGAGTTATATACAACATACCTCCAACACGTAACATATAATCATGAGTTATATGCAACATACCTCCAACACGTAACATATAATCATGAGTTTTATACAACACACCTCTAGCACGTAACATATAATCATGAGTTATATACAGCATACCTCCAGTGTGCCAACATACTCGTATACACTGTATCTAGGAATTAAATATTCAGGATCTAAGACTACTGTAGAAGGTTGAAATCTGTAAGTTATGTTTATAATGTACTATTGTCTTATTAAATCTTAAACTACAACTCTATCTCGTGTTACAGTGTTTAAAACTTTTGTAGTTATTATAAATTCACAGGAGTTATTATGTAATGTACGTGTTAATACTGATTTTGTTGTGTTTATGAGTTTTTCGGAATATTAACATGAGATATCTTTATCTAAAATGAGTTAAGTTAGGTTGGGTTAGTTAGGTTAGGTTAGGTTAGGTTAGGTTAGGTTTTGTATAACATTCACTAAAAGTTCGATTTATGTTCAGCCCATCAAGGTAACTGCCTTATTTTTTTAATATTTTTTCCCTTAAGTTAAAACAATAATAAGTTATTTCAGTTTGGATAAAGTGGCACTAGTACCTTAAGAATTAAAGTGGTTCTTAGCCGTAAACCGCCCAACATAACTGTCGGGTAATAATATGGCAGAGTCGTTATGACGTGTTAGGGTGAAGGTTGTGTGTTGTGGTGGTGTATTATAAGTTAACCCTTGTTCATGTGTTACGTTACGTGTACCAGACTGTGACCTCACCTTGATACTATCCTTTTTTGTTACTCCACCACACTGTATGGTCAGGCCACCACGCTGTTGTAGGTTATGTATCTAAGCTACTGTGCCGAGTAGCAACCCTGTACATAAGCTACTGTGCCGAGTAGCAAACCTGTACATAAGCTACTGTGCCGAGTAGCATTTATATATATAATCACGTGGCAACACTGCACGTGTTATGTGGCAACATTGCCCCGAGGCTGCCATATGGCAAGGCAGCCTCAGTCTGACTGTGTGAGCCGTGCATGGCACAAGCGAGTCACCACTTGTATTTCTCTCATCCATAATAAACGGACTCAGTGTTACTCAGTATTTCCCTAGCCATCACTGCATTCTTCAGGGCACACTAGTAACTTTCATGGCGCAGTGTCTAGGATCTGTGGACTTACAAAGTGTGTGAACAATGCCGACAGTTACGTCTGCCGGTGATGAGCGTCGACTCATAGTGTGTTGTGTTGTGTTCCACTGTGTTTCGCCGCGATGTGCAGTGTTGCTCCGTCACAGTGCGTTTTAGTGACGGTGGCAGTGTTAGTGTCAGTGTATTGGTGTGTGTCTAGAGCTGAGTTGAGCATTGGCCTGTTTTTTTGTGGTACCCACGGAGCACGCAGGCGTACACCCTTCTCATGCGACATCCAGGGGACACTGACGGTCTTGCCGGACCACGCTCCCTCCGCTCTCTCAGATACACACACGCACGCACGCACTCACTCACGGACAGAACAGTGGACCTGGACTATATGCGTGATTTTTGCGCTGTTTATGTCATATATATGTGGTTCGAGCTGTTGAGGCGCCACTTTATATACTAAACAGTGCAGTCCACGCACACACAAAGATGGGAGGTAAGAAGGGACGTCAAGATGGGAGACACGACTCCCCACCACCTTCCCCTCCACCGGGCGCAGACTCTCATCCTCCACCTCCAGTGACGGACATCGCCACAATTCTGAGGTGGATGGACGACCGGGACGAGAGACGCAGAGAGATGGAACTTCAGAGGGAGGAGACACGAAGAGAGGAGGAAAAGTTGCGTTTTGATGCACTATTGGCGACCCTGGCGCTAACCCACCCTCCCTCACTTGCAGGTAGCGCGCTTCAAGGCGCCAGTACACTCCCTCCTCCACCACACCAGCGTCCTCCAGGTACTCTTGCTACCCCAACAGCTCCCAAGGCATCTGTTCAACCCCCACCCGCCCTCTCACCAAACGTCACGTTTCAGCTTTTTCGTGAGTGGAGGCGGCGTTGGACAGATTACTCCACGATGGTGGACCTTGACAGCATGCCTCCAAACAAACAGCTCATCCAACTGCGGATGTGTTTGTCGCTGGAGACCCAGAGAGTTTTGGAGCACACGTTGCAAGTGCCTCCCGATTCTACCTCTTCAGTGACGGATGTGCTCGACCTTTTACAGGAGCATGTTAAGGGTCGGAACAACGAGGCTTTGCGTCGCCGCGCCTTCACCAGCTGCAAACAGGCGGAGAACGAATCCTTTGACGACTTTTTTGTACGCTTGAAGAGTTTGTCTGAGGAGATCGACGTCTGCAAGGCGCACAGCCGGGAATGTGAGGAAGCCTGGATCAAGCACGGGATCTTGACAGGTGTCAGGCACGAAGAATTGATGCAGCGACTCATCCCCCTGGACGCTTCCTCCACACTCCAGGTGGTAGTGACTGAATGTCGGTCATACGAGGCCACCAAGTCCGCCGCCTCTGCCTTACGGGCCCCACCTGCTGTGAGAGCTATCTCACAATACAAGAAGGATAAGAAGGCTGCCACACGTTCTTCCACGCCTCCGCCTAGTGCTTCCTGTGACAGCTGTGGAAAGCAGCACAGCCCCAAGACTTGCCCGGCCGCCGACGCACTGTGTCGTGGATGTGACCGTAAGGGCCACTGGTCTAACACAGACATGTGCCCTGCACGAGGCCGCAAGTGTCAGGCCTGCGGTCGCTATGGACACTACGACAAGTGCTGCCGCCAACCCAAGCCCAAAAGCCCGAGACGAGGAGGACAGCAGCGCACTTCCC
>CAUDMG010001060.1:0-40793 GCA_958450375.1 Homarus gammarus
TTATTCCACATAGAGCTATCTGAAGCAGCATATGGTTGTACACACTGGTGAGAAGAATTTTAAATGTGAAGAGTGTGGTAAAAGTTATTCCACATAGAGCTATCTGATGCAGTATATGGTTGTACACATTGGTGTGAAGAATATTAAATGTGAAGAGTGTGGTAAAAGTTATTCCACAAAGAGCTATCTGAAGCAGCGTATGGTTGTACACACTGGCGTGAAGAATTTTAAATGTGAAGAGTTTGGTAAATATTATTCCAGAAAGAGCTATCTGAAGCAGTATATAGTTGCACACACTGGTGTGAAGAATTTTAAATGTGAAGAGTGTGGTAAATTATTCTAGAAAGAGCTATCTGAAGCAGCATATGGTTGTACACACTAGTGAGAAGAATTTTAAATGTGAAGAGTGTGGTAAATAATATTCCAGAAAGAGCTATCTCAAGCAGCATATGGTTGTACACACTAGTGAGAAGAATTTTAAATGTGAATAGTGTGGTAAAAGGTATTCCACAAAGAGCTATCTGAAGCAGCATATGGTTGTACACACCAGTGAGAAGAATTTCAAATGTGAAGAGTGTGGAAAATATTATCCCACAAAGAGCTATCTGAAGCAGCATATGGTTGTACACACTAATGAGAAGAATTTTAAATGTGAAGAGTGTGGTAAAAGATATTCCACAAAGAGCTATCTGAAGCAGCATGTGGTTGTACACACTAGTGAGAAGAATTTTAAATGTGAAGAGTGTGGAAAATATTATTCTAGAAAGAGCTATCTGAAGCAGCACATGGTTGCGCACACTGGTGTCAAGAATTGCATATGTGAAAAGTGTGGTAATTATTATTTCAGAAAGAGCTATCTGAAGCAGCATATGGTTGTACACACTAGTGAGAAGAATTTTATATGTGAAGAGTATGGTAAAAGTTATTCCACATAGAGCTATCTGAAGCAGCATATGGTTGCGCACACTGGTGTCAAGAATTGCATATGTGAAAAGTGTGGTAAATATTATTTCAGAAAGAGCTATCTGAAGCAGCATATGGTTGTACACATTGGTGTGAAGAATTTTAAATGTGAAGAGTGTGGTAAAAGTTATTCCACATAGAGCTATCTGAAGCAGCATATGGTTGTACACACTTGTGTGAAGAATTTTAAATGTGAAGTGTGTGGTAAATATTATTCCACAAAAAGCTATCTGAAGCAGCATATGGTTGTACACACTGGTGAGAAGAATATTAAATGTGAAGAGTGTGGTAAATATTATTCCACAAAGAGCTATATGAAGCAGCATATGGTTGTACGCACTAGTGAGAAGAATTTTAAATGTGAAGAGTGTGGTAAATATTATTCCATATAGAGCTATCTGAAGTAGCATGTGGTTGTACACACTAGTGAGAAGAATTTTAAATGTGAAGAGTATGGTAAAAGTTTTTCCACAAAGAGCTATCTGAAGCAGCGTATGGTTGTACACACTTTTTAGAAGAATTTTAAATGTGAAGAGTGTGGTAAAAGTTATTCCAAAAAGAGCTATCTGAAGCAGCGTATGGTTGTACACACTGGTGAGAAGAATTTTAAATGTGAAGAGTGTGGTAAAAGTTATTCCACATAGAGCTATCTGAAGCAGCATATAGTTGTACACACTGGTGAGAAGAATTTTAAATGTGAAGAGTATGGTAAAAGTTATTCCACAAAGAGCTATCTGAAGCAGCGTATGGTTGTACACACTTTTGAGAAGAATTTTAAATGTGAAGAGTGTGGTAAAAGTTATTCCAAAAAGAGCTATCTGAAGCAGCGTATGGTTGTACACACTGGTGTGATGAATTTTAAATGTGAAGAGTGTGGTAAATATTATTCCAGAAAGAGCAATCTGAAGCAGCATATAGTTGTACACACTTGTGTGAAGAATTTTAAATGTGAAGAGTGTGGTAAAAGTTATTCCACAAAGAGCTATCTGAATCAGCATATGGTTGTACACACTTTTGAGAAGAATTTTAAATGTGAAGAGTGTGGTAAAAGTTATTCCAAAAAGAGCTATCTGAAGCAGCGTATGGTTGTACACACTTGTGTGAAGAATTTTAAATGTGAAGAGTGTGGTAAAAGTTATTCCATAAAGAGCTATCTAAAGCAGCATATGGTTGTACACACTAGTGAGAAGAATTTTAAATGTGAAGAGTGTGGTAAATATTATTCTATAAAGAGCTATCTGAAGCAGCATATGTTTGTGCACACTGGTGTCAAGAATTTTAAATGTGAAGAGTGTGGTAAATATTATTTCAGAAAGAGCTATCTGAAGCAGCATATGGTTGTGCACACTAGTGAGAAGAATTTTAAATGTGAAGAGTGTGGTAAATTATTCCAGAAAGAGCTATATGAAGCAGCATATTGTTGTACACACTGGTGAGAAGAATTATAAATGTGAAGAGTGTGGTAAATTTTTCCAGAAAGAGCTATCTGAAGCAGCATATTGTTGTACACACTGGTGTGGAGAATTTTAAATGTGAAGAGTGTTGTAAATTATTCCAGAAAGAGCTATCTCAAGCAGCATATGGTTGTACACACTAGTGAGAAGAATTTTAAATATGAAGAGTGTGGTAAAAGTTACTCGACATAGAGCTATCTGAAGGAGCTTATGATTGTGCGCACTAGTGAGAAGAATTTAAAATGTGAAGAGTGTGGGAAAAGTTATTCCACAAAGAGCTATCTCAAGCAGCATATGGTTGTACACACTGGTGAGAAGAATTTTAAATGTGAAGAGTGTGGTAAAAGTTATTCTACAAAGAGCTATCTGAAGCAGCATATAGTTGTACACACTGGTGTGAAGAATTTTAAATGTGAAGAGTGTGGTAAAAGTTATTCCACAGAGCTATCTGAAGCCGCATATGCTTGTACACACTAGTGTGAAGAATTTTAAATGTGAAGAGTGTGGTAAATATTATTGCACAAAGTGCTATCTGAAGCAGCATTTTACTGCCAGATCTGGGGTCGCTAAATTTAAGGGGATAACTTAACTCTAATCTTAATTTCTAAGGGTCGCTGCCACCAGACCCCCTCTGGACAGCATGTAGCTCGTTAGGTAGCGGGCAGAGTGGACTAGGCATTGTTTAGGTTTTCCATTGACCAGATCGATGAGGGTAAAGAAGGGGGAAACCATAACATGTCTTACTTGATTTATTCCTTATAAAACATACTGGTAAAAAAACATATCCATGAATTGGCCTTCCTCAGAAGAACAACATAATTTTGGTTACCCAGCTGGGCCCCAGACTCTTACATTACTGGCGGGTCATCCACCTACTTATTGCATAACAAATGGGGAACGCCGTATCTCGGTCGTTCCTTCTTACAATATCCCTTAACACATCAGACTGCTCCACTGGTGTGGACTTTTAGCACCGTCGGTTATCATACATAGTAGCACCATCTCAACACACCTATTACACTCCATACCTGCAAGTATGTGACTCCTTGTGACTATTAGGTATACACAACGGGCACCTCGTTCGCACACCGCCCTCGGTGGGTAGAGACGAGGGCTTCACCTAGAGACATACCAGCACTATTTCTACGCCTGGTATTATAGGTCGCTCCAAGTGACGACCGCAGTTTCTCACGGTCTCCTTAGTTGTGACTATTCATGTGGAGTGGTGCGCTGGGAATCCACCGGTTCACAGTGGATTGGTATAGCGGGGGAGTAATTCCCACCCTGGGGTGACGCTCACGTGGACAATGGCGGCCGGGCGGCAAGATAATCCGGCCACATGGCACCTGTGGTGACGGCAGAACGGGAAAGACTAAACAATAATGCCTGACGGGTGGTTATCCCACCCCTTAACACATCCCTATCACACTTATATATCCAGCAAAGCTTTAAACTGTAGTAACTTCTATTTATCAACCTTAATTGTAGGGCAGGATATAGCCCGCTAGGGCACTGACCTGTGGTGACGGCAGAACGGGAAAGACTAAGGCCGGCTTCCCGCCGCTTCTCATCACATAGGCCTACAGTTTCCAATCCTCAATTTACACTTTTGTTTCTTATGGTTCTCACCTGAACACTTTACGGTATATTGTCACTCATTTCTTAACAACACATATATTAATCCTAAATTACACACTAAGGTAAGGTCTTGGTTTGCTAGTGCTTGGGTAAATGCCTGAGATTATAATATTAATGGGGCATCTGAGGCGGGTACATGACGCGCCTTGAAACAAAAGCCGAATGATCATGGCCGGGGTGTATCAACGTCACTTAAAAACTGTAATGAGGGATCCTCCTCTCACACATTGCACTATTTGAACACAGACATAAGATTCTCTGATCACTGTACCTGTCGTGGGTATATGTCACGTGAGGCTACGAGGTGTATTAAATTCATACCGACGCATACACGATATTTCCTTTCCGGTATAGTTTCTAGATCACTGTCAACACCTCACATAGTTCTGATACATTTATCCTTTTTCCAGATCATTGTTCTCATGTATTTTCATATGATATCTGTTGGAGTTATGTTCGCTACACGCCCACAGACGTAAATAGTAGGACCTTCAAACCCGGATCCACACTTAGTCTTACAGTACACTAGTCCGGCTCAACTGGACTTTAACATTCATCTTATGCCTACCCTGAGTGATCCTTAATGCTATGAATACATACACTTGATATGATATAACTATACCTGGGTACAATACAACACATGGTCTAGGAACCTTGAGTAGGTGAGTTGTCCTTTCTCAATGTTTCCCGTTTTCTGAGGTTCTACAAGCGCGGTGCATTTGAATGTTATGTAGCGTAATATGAATTAGATGGGATTTTTAGGGATGACAATGATGTGCGCAGTACATAGCCTTCCCCTCCCAAGGATTCATATTATGCGAAATAATATGCAAAGCACTAACGCTGTAGTGTACATACATTTTACAATATCCTAACAGTTCATGATTAGAGTACCTTAATCCATGACACAAAACATAAGGAGACTTAAACGTTTCCTACGAGCGTCTCCGCTACCATATACATCAGACAACCGTTTACAATCCTGCTAGTTCGGTATACAATATATCAGTAAAAAGAAAATTATAGGGAGACAAACTTTTCATACTCGAGTCTCCGTTACCTATACATACCACAACTTATCAATTCTTATTTCAGTACAATATAGTATAGGGAACATTCCTTTCACAGTTCATCAGCGTAATACCTCAACCTACCTTTGGCCCCAGCACATAAACAGTGACTCTTTGACATTACATCTACAACAAAAGTTCTCTGCATGAAATTACATATCCTAAGGAATTTAAATTCTTGTCTATGAATGGGGAATTCGTTACATCAGACACTTCCTCAGATTACTACTTCCTTTCAATAATAATTCACCTTTTCAACACAAAACCATGGTTCTAGACATACACATTGGGGTTCACAACACAAAACCCGTATTTTCTATCTCACAGTTCAAAAGAACTGGTATTTGTAATGTTGGGGTGACTTCAGTACGACTGACGAAGTCAACAACCCAAAAAAAAATTCCGACACACATAAACTGAGATTTTTTCTTTCGACAACGTAGGCAGCAACTGGATCTCCGGACTTCAGTTCATAAGAACTGGGATTTATAATGCTGGGGTGACTTCAGTACGACTGACGAAGTCAACAACCCACAAACTTTTGACACACATAAATTGAGATTTTTCTTTCAACAACATAGGTAGCAACTGGATTTCCGGACTTCAGTTCATAAGAACTGGGATTTATAATGTTGGGGTGACTTCAGTACGACTGACGAAGTCAACAACCCAAAAAAAATTCTGACAACATATAGACCACTACTAACAGTTGATCTTCAAAAAGCATCCCGACAAACCATCTGAGCAACTGTCTCCCCCACCCAAAACTTTATAATTCAACAAATCAACGTAACAACTGGAAAGCCAATAATATTCAATTGAAGCAACATTCTGGAACCAGATTTCCTACAAATCCATTCTAACCACTGGTCTCCTCTGCCTCACAGGGAATCTACCTGCAGGTTGATCTACCACATTTCCGTCATCACTTTCCTCATCTGTCTCGTCTGACCCCGAGTCCGAGGAAGACTCACATGGTGGAAGGAAGGGCTCATTCAGCTGAACAAACATGTCTCTACTTACATACCTCTTTACTTTCTCAGCCGCTCTCTTTATCACCTCACTTTCATCCAAGGGGTTAGTCAACTCATATGCGGCACCATCTCGTATAATTTCTGTTATAGTGTACGGACCCTTCCACTTGGTATTCAACTTCCTACTGGTCCCAGGGTTGGGCCATTCATTCCTCACCCATACTGTTTCTCCTAACTGCATAGTTTGGTTCGTTCTTGATCTATTTGCTCTTTCTCTGGTCTCTCGTGACATCCTGGCAGACATCTCTTTTATCAACCTATGGGCTTCTTTCAACTCTTGACTGCTCTCACTCTCTATTATAGGTAAGTCAATTCCTACTTGTCTTTGTACATGCCTTGAAAAGAAAGCAAAATGAGGTTGTACTCCAGTTGTGGCATGGACAGACGTGTTCAGAGCCGACTGCACGGGACTGAGAAATTTTGGCCACTGAAGTGGATTATCTTCACACATGATTGCAAGTGTTGTTTTAAGGGTCCTGTGCATTCTCTCTGTGACACTATTACCTCTAGGGTGGTAAGGCAATGTAAAATAGTTCTTAATGCCAGTTACGTTACATAGTTCTCTAAATTGTGTTGCTGTAAATTCCCCTCCATTATCTGCAATGACTACTCCAGGGCTACCAAAAACATGAATGAATTTACTAAATTCCCTGGTCACTTCCTGAGTGGATTTGGTCCTCAACGGGTAGAAATTGACAAACCTAGAATAGTGATCTATGACGGTCAACACATAGCGATACCCCTTCGCACTATTATGTAAGTCTGTCAAGTCCACAGATACTCTCTCTAAAGGTTTAGTTACTTCTGACATCCCCTGCCATTGCTGTTCTAACCCTTTCGTCCCTTTGAACCTTTGACACACTTCACATGATTCTACAAATTTCACACAGTCTCTGCGATAATTTGGCCAATAGAAAAGGCCTTCTACTCTGGCTATAGTCTTCCACTGTCCTAAGTGACCTGAGGCCTCTCTGTTATGTGCCCACTCTAGTGCTGCTTTACGTAAATGATCAGGTATTACAAGGCAATACAGCAATGCTTTGTCAATTTGTTCCTTTACTAAATACAATACCCCTTCCGCTACTTCAAATTTGTCAATAGTCGTCTTTGGATATTTATGTTTGGGTACCTGTCCTCCTTCTAAATAACTAGCCAATGTTTCCCACCTCTCGTCTTTTCTTTGTTCTATTCCTAACTGCCGAGGTGTTAAACCATCTAGCTGAGGGAGCTGACCTACCGTCCTACTCCTGGCTACTTTCCTTAGGGCCCCTACCGGCCTACTCAATGCGTCCGCGACTAGATTTGCCTTTCCAGGTTTGTACTCTATCTTATATATGTAATCCCTCATTTCCAACATCCATCTATTCATTCTTTGACTTTTAGTTTTCTTGTTAAAAACAGACGTTAACGGCTGGTGGTCAGTCTTGATGGTGAATTGGGAACCCCACAGAAAATGATGGAAAAATCTACAGGCTAACACTATCCCCAATGCTTCTTGGTCGGTGGTGGAATACCGTGTTTCCGCGGGCTTTAGCTTCCGAGAGAAATACCCAACAGGACGCAAAGAACCGTCATCCTGTAATTGATTCAGTGAGGCTCCTACACAGAAATTACTAGCGTCACTGTGTAGCTCAAATGGTTTATCCATGTCCACTTTTACAAGTACTGGAAAGGAAGCTAATGTCCGCTTTAACGTTTCAAAAGCTGTCTGGCATTCATCCGTCCAGGCAAAGGCAGCTTGTTTCCTAGTGAGTTCTGTGATAGGATATGCGATCTTAGCAAAATTTGAAACATGCTTACGATAAAACCCGCACATCCCTAAAAATTGTCGGACTTGTTTGACATTAGTGGGTGGGTTACAGTCTGTTACTGCTTTTACATTCTCTGGATCCGGCTCAATGCCTTTCTCTGAAACAATATGTCCCAAGAATTTTACTTGTCTCTGACCAAATTGACATTTAGATAGGTTTAATTTGATTCCCATATTTACAAACCTGTCAAATACTTTAGCCAATCTGCCCATGAGGGTATTGAAATCAGGAGCCCACACTATGACATCATCTAGGTAGTTCCTGACCCAATCTTCTTCTGCTAAAGGAGCTAAGACCCTGTTTACTTCCCTAGTAAAAACGGCTGGGCTAGCTGACAAACCAAAAGGGAGGCGTTTGAACCGCCATAAATTATACCCATCACTGAAGGTGGTTATATCTCTACTGTGGGGGTCAAGAATTACCTGATAGTAAGCATCTTTCAAATCTAAGGTGGCATAATATTTATTTCCGGCAGCCTTCTCAACTAATTCATCCAACCTTGGCAAAGGTTGTATATCTATTTTCAAGTGTTTGTTGACTGCTCGGAAATCAAGGCACATACGTTTCGACCCATTAGGTTTAGTTACTAACACGATAGGTGATAGCCAGACAGCGGTTGATGGTTCAATGATGTCCCTATCTCTCATGTCTCTCATCATTTCTTTAATAGTACCCTTGGCTTTCTCGGGATACCTATACTGAGGTCCTCTTACAGGTTGTTCATTAACCAATGGGATGTTAGCTGGCAAACCCTTAATGGTGCCTATTTCATTGGGACCTAAGACAAACAACGCATCATGATTCATTACCACCTGTTGCAAGTGTGTCCGCATGTCCCTATCTAAGTGTGGCCATTGCTGGGTCCTAATTAACTCTTTCAATTTGTCCTGTCTAGTTTCCCCACGTTTCACCTCATCACAGTCTGGTACCATAGAATTTAGTACTTCTTGAGCTCGTCTAATTTTGTGGACTGGGGAATTTTCCATACCCCTACAAAGTAAGCATTTAGTTGGGAATTTCACATCATGAGTCAGTCTTAAGGAGATTTTGTTAGACCTCTTATCATCTTCTCTCTGTATGGCCAGGTGATGTGGTGAGCACAGGGGTATGTCTACAGACCGGCCTACCTCACCTAACTCTTCATAAATGTGTGAGATAGTTCCGAGATTATTCCCTTCATCATCAAAGTAACAGAATTCTTCATCATTAACTACGTCATATTCACCTAAAACCGCACCCGGACTCAAACACACTGGCTGCTCTGAAACATTACTCACAGGAACATAAACACAGGAATCATCTTGGACTATCACACACATATCCGGTTGTTGTTTCAGCCCCTTATGCGTAAATCTAATACTTATGGTCTGACCTACCCCTACCTTCACTTTAACTGGCCTAATCTGAGAACTGTGCCCACTTATTGTAGTCTTCCTATCAATGTGTAAGTTAGTTAGCTCCTTGGGGGAAGATAAGATCGAAGCCTTCGTGAACTGTTTGACTTTGACAACCGTTCGCAACTTTCCTCCATGACTTGGTGTCCAATAAACTTGTTTATGACCCCCCCAACTGAACTGATTCTTTTCGTGATGCCACCAAACTCCAAATCTGCCTAAAATGTCTGCTCCCAATAATACATCAGTATCCAACATGTTATCTTCCACTATTACGGCTTGGTGGCGGATTCTTTTCCTACGGGACAACTGTACACTGACGACAACAGTGCCTAGGGTCTTAAACTCTTCCCCGTTAATAGCTACATATCTTTGGGTACAAGGCCTAATGGGCCCCACCTCCAAGGCACTAACCAAGCTATCTTTAATGATAGTAGCTTCACTACCCGTATCAACCAATGCTATACAAGTATGTCCACATATAGGTAACTTAATACATGGAGAACTGCGTGGGAACGGATGTCGTGGTCATTGGCCCGAAGGGGGATTCCTAGCTTGGCGCCCTGGACAAGTGGCGAAATAACTCTTACAGTTCATCCTCAGGCACGCATAACATGAACCTGGTCTGGGTCTGGAGGGGCAATTATGCGGACTATGGGTATCCTTCCTACAATATCCGCACCATTCATTTCCTGTCCAACCTTGAGTGTTATTTTCCTTCCCCCTCGTGTTCCGAGCCGGTCTTCCGTCAGTCTCGTTCCTACGATAGTCCCCCTGGACTCTATAATCCTCTGGTACTGGTCCCTGGCGGGTCTGTCTAACATGTTGCTGTCCCCTGCCCTGTGATCTCAAATACCATTCCCTACACTTTGTCAACTCATTCAAAAAGGGCTCTAAGGATATGCCTAACTGGTGGTATCTTCTTAACTCTCTCTGCATTTGCCCTGGCAATCCCATATACAATACATCTTTCATCAGCTGATCCTTCCCTTGTATCACTTCAAACTTACTCTCTATGGCTGCCAGCTTATACTTCATTCGTTCCACACATATTCCCGGCTCGTCCTCTACATGATATTCTTCTCTCATAAAATCTTCCCATGCCCTACTCAGAGTATTCTGGCCTGTGTCGAACTTTGTCAAAGCTTGCTTAAGGGTGTTCCAATCCCACATCTTCTTGCTATCCAACTCCTGTAGAACCCTTTGTTCTACGGAATTCTCCATTCTGCTTAGAGCCGCTTCTACCCTATGGCCATCCTGCTTCAGTAACCACTCTACCTGTCTACAAAAAGTTCTAATATGGCTCTCAGAATCCGGCCCTGTTAGTGTTTCCAATGATAACGTTCTAACATAACTAAGGTTGAACACGGCTGTTTCCCTATCATCCCTCTTGGCCATGTCCGTTAGTTTGGGAAGAACCCCTGGATCAACTCTAAGGCTACCTGGGTGTGTGGTATCGTTCCCTGATTGTGGTACAGGGTGGGCACTTTCTGCCGGTGGGTCAGTTGGGGTTGTGTCCCTACCTACACCATACTCTAGATCAGTGTCTTGGTTCTTTGCATGCTGGAGTTCTTGTTTTAGCTCCTGGAGTTCTTGTTTTAGTTCCCTAACCTGTATCTGTGATTCTTCTAATGCCTGGTATTGTCTCTCATTGAGCCGCAACGCCCGTTCCAATCTGTCTGCCATTATGTCTGCATATCCGCTACTTCCCTCTCCTACTGACTCATCCATTTTGACCTAAAAGTGCTACCTCTCGACCCAAGACAAATACGAACCGCTTAACACAACTACTCTCCTGTGCTACTACAACCTTAATTGATCAATGGTATAATACAACACTATGCAACCTCTTAACATGGCACCAAAAATTATAACTCACATTAACTGGAGACCGAAAGTCCTATGGTATTCCATAGGTGAACCACTTAACAACATGAGAGGTGAACCACTTGAGACACTTCTCAGACACAGTGTGGCCTCCCTTACTTCAACATCAACAGGGTTAATCCACAACTTCTGCAAGTATTAATACATATTAATGCTGGATAAAATACAAACCCAAAACACATCAATGACACACATGACTTCAGTACTGTATAACTTTTCAAAACTTCTTCTTACATTTCTGTACTCAATCAATGTTATTCACATGCAAGTATCCCTCAAAAATCAGATAATCCATCATTAAAATACTTGTCTATTTCTGCAACTTAAATTCCAGCTTCAATTCCCTCGGATTTGATCAATGATTAAAAAACCATCCCACCTCTGCCACCAATTTATACTGCCAGATCTGGGGTCGCTAAATTTAAGGGGATAACTTAACTCTAATCTTAATTTCTAAGGGTCGCTGCCACCAGACCCCCTCTGGACAGCATGTAGCTCGTTAGGTAGCGGGCAGAGTGGACTAGGCATTGGGTTAGGTTTTCCATTGACCAGATCGATGAGGGTAAAGAAGGGGGAAACCATAACATGTCTTACTTGATTTATTCCTTATAAAACATACTGGTAAAAAAACATATCCATGAATTGGCCTTCCTCAGAAGAACAACATAATTTTGGTTACCCAGCTGGGCCCCAGACTCTTACATTACTGGCGGGTCATCCACCTACTTATTGCATAACAAATGGGGAACGCCGTATCTCGGTCGTTCCTTCTTACAATATCCCTTAACACATCAGACTGCTCCACTGGTGTGGACTTTTAGCACCGTAGGTTATCATACATAGTAGCACCATCTCAACACACCTGTTACACTCCATACCTGCAAGTATGTGACTCCTTGTGACTATTAGGTATACACAATGGGCACCTCGTTCGCACACCGCCCTCGGTGGGTAGAGACGAGGGCTTCACCTAGAGACATACCAGCACTATTTCTACGCCTGGTATTATAGGTCGCTCCAAGTGACGACCGCAGTTTCTCACGGTCTCCTTAGTTGTGACTATTCATGTGGAGTGGTGCGCTGGGAATCTACCGGTTCACAGTGGACTGGTATAGCGGGGGAGTAATTCCCACCCTGGGGTGACGCTCACGTGGACAATGGCGGCCGGGCGGCAAGATACTCCGGCCACATGGCACCTGTGGTGACGGCAGAACGGGAAAGACTAAACAATAATGCCTGACGGGCGGTCATCCCACCCCTTAACACATCCCTATCACACTTATATATCCAGCAAAGCTTTAAACTGTAGTAACTTCTATTTATCAACCTTTATTGTAGGGCAGGATATAGCCTGCTAGGGCACTGACCTGTGGTGACGGCAGAATGGGAAAGACTAAGGCCGGCTTCCCGCCGCTTCTCGTCACATAGGCCTACAGTTTCCAATCCTCAATTTACACTTTTGTTTCTTATGGTTCTCACCTGAACACTTTACGGTATATTGTCACTCATTTCTTAACAACACATATATTAATCCTAAATTACACACTAAGGTAAGGTCTTGGTTTGCTAGTGCTTGGGTAAATGCCTGAGATTATAATATTAATGGGGCATCTGAGGCGGGTACATGACGCGCCTTGAAACAAAAGCCGAATGATCATGGCCGGGGTGTATCAACGTCACTTAAAAACTGTAAGGAGGGATCCTCCTCTCACACATTGCACTATTTGAACACAGACATAAGATTCTCTGATCACTGTACCTGTCGTGGGTATATGTCACGTGAGGCTACGAGGTGTATTAAATTCATACCGACGCATACACGATATTTCCTTTCCGGTATAGTTTCTAGATCACTGTCAACACCTCACATAGTTCTGATACATTTATCCTTTCTCCAGATCATTGTTCTCATGTATTTTCATATGATATCTGTTGGAGTTATGTTCGCTACACGCCCACAGACGTAAATAGTAGGACCTTCAAACCCGGATCCACACTTAGTCTTACAGTACACTAGTCCGGCTCAACTGGACTTTAACATTCATCTTATGCCTACCCTGAGTGATCCTTAATGCTATGAATACATACACTTGATATGATATAACTATACCTGGGTACAATACAACACATGGTCTAGGAACCTTGAGTAGGTGAGTTGTCCTTTCTCAATGTTTCCCGTTTTCTGAGGTTCTACAAGCGCGGTGCATTTGAATGTTATGTAGCGTAATATGAATTAGATGGGATTTTTAGGGATGACAATGATGTGCGCAGTACAGCATATGGTTGTACACACTAGTGAGAAGAATTTTAAATGTGAAGAGTGTGGTAAATATTATTCCATAAAGAGCTATCTGAAGTAGCATGTGGTTGTACACACTAGTGAGAAGAATTTTAAATGTGAAGTGTGTGGTAAAAGTTATTCCACATAGAGCTATCTGAAGCAGCATATGGTTGTACACACTGGTGTGAAGAATTTTAAATGTGATTAGTGTGGTAAAAGTTATTCCAGAAAGAGCTATCTGAAGCAGCATATGGTTATACACACCAGTGAGAAGAATTTCAAATGTGAAGAGTGTGGAAAATATTATCCCACAAAGAGCTATCTGAAGCAGCATATGGTTGTACACACTAGTGAGAAGAATTTTAAATGTGAAGACTGTGGTAAAAGTTATTCCAGAAAGAGCAATCTGAAGCAGCATATGGTTGTACACACTAGTGAGAGGAATTTTAAATGTGAAGATATGGTAAATTATTCCAGAAAGAGCTATCTGAATCAGCATATGGTTGTACACACTAGTGAGAAGAATTTTAAATATGAGGAGTGTGGTAAAAGTTACACGACATAGAGCTATCTCAAGCAGCATATCGTTGTACATACTAGTGAGAAGAATTTAAAATGTGAAGAGTGTGGGAAAAGTTATTCCACAAAGAGCTATCTCAAGCAGCATATGGTTGTACTCACTAGTGAGAAGAATTTTAAATGTAAAGAGTGTGGTAAATATTATTCTAGAAAGAGCTATCTGAAGCAGCATATGGTTGTGCACACTGGTGTCAAGTATTTTAAATGTGAAGAGTGTGGTAAATATTATTTCAGAAAGAGCTATCTGAAGCAGCATATGGTTGTACACACTAGTGAGAAGAATTTTAAATGTGAAGAGTGTGGTAAATTATTCCAGAAAGAGCTATTTGAAGCAGCATATTGTTGTACACACTGGTGAGAAGAATTTTAAATGTGAAGAGTGTGGTAAAAGTTATTCCACATAGAGCTATCTGATAACTTTTATCCTCTTCGCCACTGATCGGCTTGTTAGCCGCTTGGGCGATCGGTCACGTCTCTTTTCCTTTATATTCTTCACCAAAAGGTCGACTCGTTAGCCGCCTGGGCGATCGGTCACGTCTCTGTCACGCACTGTTGGCAAATACTGGGCATGCACCGGCTCCTGAATGTACCTGAACCCGCTCCAGTGTTGGTCAAGTCTTCTCTTGAAAGAGCTCACACTCGGTGCCGTCACAACACTCTCTGGTAGATTGTTCCAAGAGTTTACAACCCTCACTCCGAAAAAGTTTGCCCTCACGGTTTTCTGGACTTGCTGCTTCTTCAATCTTGAGCTGTGACCCATTGTGGGGCGAGCGTCCGCCAGCTCCAAGTAAGGACACTCAACTGAGTAGTGCCCCCTGAGATGCTTATGATGCAGCATATGGTTGTACACATTGGTGTGAAGAATTTTAAATGTGAAGAGTGTGGTAAAAGTTATTCCACATAGAGCAATCTGAAGCAGAATATGGTTGTACACACTGGTGAGAAGAATTTTAAATGTGAAGAGTGTGGAAAAAGTTATTCCACATAGAGCTATCTGAAGCAGCATATGGTTGTACACACTAGTGAGAAGAACTTTAAATGTGAAGAGTGTGGTAAAAGTTATTCCACAAGGAGCTATCTGAAGCAGCATATAGTTGTACACACTGGTGTGAAGAATTTTAAATGTGAAGAGTGTGGTAAAAGTTATTCCACAAAGAGCTATCTGAAACAGCATATGCTTGTACACACTGGTGTGAAGAATTTTAAATGTGAAGAGTGTGGTAAATATTATTCCACAAAGAGCTATCTGAAGCAGCATATGGTTGTACATACTGGTGAGAAGAATTTTAAATGTGAAGAGTGTGGTAATTATTATTCCACAAAGAGCTACCTGAAGCAGCATATGGTTGTACACACTGGTCAGAAGAATTTTAAATGTGAAGAGTGTGGTAAATATTATTCCATAAAGAGCTATCTGCAGTAGCATGTGGTTGTACACACTAGTGAGAAGAATTTTAAATGTGAAGAGTGTGGTAAAAGTTATTCCACATAGAGCTATCTGAAGCAGCATATGGTTGTACACACTGGTGTGAAGAATTGTAAATGTGAACTGTGTGGTAAATTATTCCAGAAAGAGCTATCTGATGCAGCATATGGTTGTACACACTGGTGAGAAGAATTTAAAATGTGAAGAGTGTGGTAAAAGTTAGTCCACATAGAGCTATCTGAAGCAGCATATGGTTGTACACACTGGTGTGAAGAATTTTAAATGTGAAGAGTGTGATAAATATTATTCCAGAAATATCTATCTGAAACAGCATATAGTTGTACACACTGGTGTGAAGAATTTTAAAAGTGACCAGTGTGGTAAATTATTCCAGAAAGAGCTATCTGATGCAGCATATGGTTGTACACACTGGTGAGAAGAATTTTAAATGTGAATAGTGTGGTAAAAGTTATTCCACAAAGAGCTATCTGAAGCAGCATTTGGTTATACACACCAGTGAGAAGAATTTCAAATGTGAAGAGTGTGGAAAATATAATCCCACAAAGAGCTATCTGAAGCAGCATATGGTTGTCCACACTAGTGAGAAGAATTTTAAATGTGAATAGTGTGGTAAAAGTTATTCCACAAAGAGCTATCTGAAGCAGCATATGGTTGTACACACCAGTGAGAAGAATTTCAAATGTGAAGAGTGTGGAAAATATTATCCCACAAAGAGCTATCTGAAGCAGCATATGGTTGTACACACTAATGAGAAGAATTTTAAATGTGAAGAGTGTGGTAAAAGATATTCCACAAAGAGCTATCTGAAGCAGCATATGGTTGTACACACTAGTGAGAAGAATTTTAAATGTGAAGAGTGTGGGAAAAGTTATTCCAGAAAGAGCTATCTCAAGCAGCATATGGTTGTACACACTGGTGAGAAGAATTTTAAATGTGAAGAGTGTGGTAAAAGTTATTCCACAAAGAGCTATCTGAAGCAGCATATGGTTGTACACACTGGTGTGAAGAATTTTAAATGTGAACAGTGTGGTAAATATTATTCCAGACAGAGCTATCTAAAGCAGCATATAGTTGTACACACTGGTGTGAAGAATTTTAAATGTGAAGAGTGTGGTAAAAGTTATTCCACAAAGAGCTATCTGAATCAGCATATGGTTGTACACACTTTTGAGAAGAATTTTAAATGTGAAGAGTGTGGTAAAAGTTATTCCATAAAATGCTATCTGAAGTAGCATATGGTTGTACACACTAGTGAGAAGAATTTTAAATGTGAAGAGTGTGGTAAATATTATTCTAGAAAGAGCTATCTGAAGCAGCATATGTTTGTGCACACTGGTGTCAAGAATATTAAATGTGAAGAGTGTGGTAAATAGTATTTCAGAAAGAGCTATCTGAAGCAGCATATGGTTGTACACACTAGGGAGAAGAATTTTAAATGTGAAGAGTGTGGTAAATTATTCCAGAAAGAGCAATCTGAAGCAGCATACTGTTGTACACACTGGTGAGAAGAATTTTAAATGTGAAGAGTGTGGTAAACTATTCCAGAAAGAGCTATCTGAAGCAGCATATTGTTGTACACACTAGTGAGAAGAATTTAAAATGTGAAGAGTGTGGGAAAAGTTTTTCCACAAAGAGCTATCTGAAGCAACATATGGTTGTACACACTGGTGAGAAGAATTTTAAATGTGAAGAGTGGGGTAAATGTTATTCCACAAAGAGCAATCTGAAGCAGCATATGGTTGTACACACAGGTGAGAAGAATTTTAAATGTGAAGAGTGTGGTAAATATTATTCCACAAAGAGCTATCTGAAGCAGCATATGGTTGTACACACTAGTGAGAAGAATTTTAAATGTGAAGAGTGTGGTTAATATTATTCCATAAAGAGCTATCTGAAGCAGCATGTGGTTGTACACACTAATGAGAAGAATTTTAAATGTGAAGAGTGTGGTAAAAGTTATTCCACATAGAGCTATCTGATGCAGCATATGGTTGTACACATTGGTGTGAAGAATTTTAAATGTGAAGAGTGTGGTAAAAGTTATTCCACATAGAGCTATCTGAAGCAGAATATGGTTGTACACACGGGTGAGAAGAATTTTAAATGTGAAGAGTGTGGTAAAAGTTATTCCACATAGAGCTATCTGAAGCAGCATTTTGTTGAACACACTGGTGAGAAGAATTTTAAATGTGAAGAGTGTGGTAAAAGTTATTCCACATAGAGCTATCTGAAGCAGCATGTGGTTGTACACATTGGTGTGAAGAATTTTAAATGTGAAGAGTGTGGTAAAAGTTATTCCACATAGAGCTATCTGAAGCAGCATATGGTTGTACACACTAGTGAGAAGAATTTTAAATGTGAAGAGTGTGGTAAAAGTTATTCCACAAAGAGCTATCTGAAGCAGCATATGGTTGTACACACTAGTGAGAAGAATTTTAATTGTGAAGAGTGTGGTAAAAGTTATTCCACAAAGAGCAATCTGAAGCAGCATATGGTTGTACACACTAGTGAGAAGAATTTTAAATGTGAAGAGATGGTAAATTATTCCAGAAAGGCTATCTGAAGCAGCATATTGTTGTACACACTGGTGAGGAGGATTTTAAATGTGAAGAGTGTGGTAAATTATTCCAGAAAGAGCTATCTCAAGCAGCATATGGTTGTACACACTAGTGAGAAGAATTTTAAATATGAAGAGTTTGGTAAAAGTTACTCGACATAGATCTATCTGAAGCAGCATATGGTTGTACACACTAGTGAGAAGAATTTAAAATGTGAAGAGTGTGGGAAAAGTTATTCCACAAAGAGATATCTCAAGCAGCATATGGTTGTACACACTGGTGAGAAGAATTTTAAATGTGAAGAGTGTGGTAAAAGTTATTCTACAAAGAGCTATCTGAAGCAGCATATAGTTGTACACACTGGTGTGAAGAATTTTAAATGTGAAGAGTGTTGTAAATATATTCCACGAAGAGCTATCTGATGCAGCATATGGTTGTACACACTGGTGAGAAGAATTTTAAATGTGAAGAGTGTGGTAAATATTATTCCACAAAGAGCTATCTGAAGCAGCATACGGTTGTACACACTGGTGAGAAGAATTTTAAATGTGAAGAGTGTGGTAAATATTATTCCATAAAGAGCTATCTGAAGCAGCATATGGTTGTACGCACTAGTGAGAAGAACGTTTAATGTGAAGAGTGTGTTAAATATTATTCCAGAACGAGCTAAATGAAGCAGTATATGGTTGTACACACTAGTGAGAAGAATTTTAAATGCGAAGAGTGTGGTAAAAGTTATTCTACAAAGAGCTATCTCAAGCAGCGTATGGTTGTACACACTGGTGTGAAGAATTTTATATGTGAAGAGTGTGGTAAATATTATTCCAGAAAGAGCTAGCTGAAGCAGCATATGGTTGTACACACCAGTGAGAAGAATTTTAAATGTGAAGAGCGTGGTAAATTATTCCACAAAGAGCTATCTGAAGCAGCATATTGTTGTACACACTGGTGAGAAAAATTTTAAATGTGAAGAGTGTGGTAAAAGTTATTCCACAAAGAGCTATCTGAAGCAGCATATGGTTATACACACCAGTGAGAAGAATTTCAAATGTGAAGAGTGTGGAAAATATTATCCCACAAAGAGCTATCTGAAGCAGCATATGGTTGTACACACTAGTGAGAAGAATTTTAAATGTGAATAGTGTGGTAAAATTTATTCCACAAAGAGCTATCTGAAGCAGCATATGGTTGTACACACCAGTGAGAAGAATTTCAAATGTGAAGAGAGTGGAAAATATTATCCCACAAAGAGCTATCTGAAGCAGCATATGGTTGTACACACTAATGAGAAGAATTTTAAATGTGAAGAGTGTGGTAAAAGATATTCCAGAAAGAGCTATCTGAAGCAGTATATAGTTGTACACACTGGTGTGAAGAATTTTAAATGTGAAGAGTGTGGTAAAAGTTATTCCACAAAGAGCTATCTGAATCAGCATATGGTTGTACACACTTTTGAGAAGAATTTTAAATGTGAAGAGTGTGGTAAAAGTTATTCCATAAAATGCTATCTGAAGTAGCATATGGTTGTACACACTAGTGAGAAGAATTTTAAATGTGATGAGTGTGGTAAAAGTTATTCCACATAGAGCTATCTGAAGCAGCATATGGTTGTACACACTGGTGTGAAGAATTTTAAATGTGAACAGTGTGGTAAATTATTCCAGAAAGAGCTATCTGAAGCAGCATATGGTTGTACACACTGGTGAGAAGAATTTTAAATGTGAATAGTGTGGTAAAAGTTATTCCACATAGAGCTATCTGAAGCAGCATATGGTTGTACACACTAGTGAGAAGAACTTTTAATGTGAAGAGTGTGGTAAATATTATTCCAGAAAGAGCTAAATGAAGCAGTATATGGATGTACACACTTGTGAGAAGAATTTTAAATTTGAAGAGTGTGGTAAAAGTTATTCCACAAAGAGCTATCTGAATCAGCATATGGTTGTACATACTTTTGAGAAGAATTTTAAATGTGAAGAGTGTGGTGAATGTTATTCCACATAGAGCTATCTGAAGCAGAATATGGTTGTACACACTGGTGAGAAGAATTTTAAATGTGAAGAGTGTGGTAAATATTATTCCAGAAAGAGCTATCTGAAGCAGTATATAGTTGTACACACTGGTGTGAAGAATTTTAAATGTGAAGAGTGTGGTGAATGTTATTCCACATAGAGCTATCTGAAGCAGAATATGGTTGTACACACTGGTGAGAAGAATTTTAAATGTGAAGAGTGTGGTAAAAGTTATTCCACAAAGAGCTATCTGAAGCAGCATATGGTTGTACACACTGGTGTGAAGAATTTTAAATGTGAAGAGTGTGGTAAAAGTTATTCCACTTAGAGCTATCTGAAGCAGCATATGGTTGTACACACTAGTGAGAAGAATTTTAAATGTGATGAGTGTGGTAAAAGTTATTCCACATAGAGCTATCTGAAGCAGCATATGGTTGTACACACTGGTGAGAAGAATTTTAAATGTGAAGAGTGTGGTAAATATTATTCCAGAAAGAGCTATCTGAAGCATCATATTGTTGTACACACTGGTGAGAAGAATTTTAAATGTGAAGAGTGTGGTAAAAGTTATTCCATAAAGAGCTATCTGAAGCAGCATATGGTTGTACACACTAGTGAGGAGAATTTTAAATGTGAAGAGTGTGGTAAATATTTTTCTAGAAAGAGCTATCCGAAACAGCATATGGTTGTGCACACTGGTGAAGATTTTAAATGTGAAGAGCGTGGTAAATATTATTCACAAAGAGCTATCTGAAGCAGCATATGGTTGTACACACTAGGGAGAAGAATTTTAAATGTGAAGAGTGTGGTAAATCATTCCAGAAAGAGCTATCTGAAGCAGCATATTGTTGTACACACTGGTGAGAAGAATTTTAAATGTGAAGAGTGTGGTAAAAGTTATTCCACATAGAGCTATCTGATGCAGCATATGGTTGTACACATTGGTGTGAAGAATTTTAAATGTGAAGAGTGTGGTAAAAGTTATTCCACATAGAGCTATCTGAAGCAGAATATGGTTGTACACACGGGTGAGAAGAATTTTAAATGTGTAGAGTGTGGTAAAAGTTATTCCACATAGAGCTATCTGAAGCAGCATTTTGTTGTACACACTGGTGAGAAGAATTTTAAATGTGAAGAGTGTGGTAAAAGTTATTCCACATAGAGCTATCTGAAGCAGCATGTGGTTGTACACATTGGTGTGAAGAATTTTAAATGTGAAGAGTGTGGTAAAAGTTATTCCACATAGAGCTATCTGAAGCAGCATATGGTTGTACACACTAGTGAGAAGAATTTTAAATGTGAAGAGTGTGGTAAAAGTTATTCCACAAAGAGCTATCTAAAGCAGCATATGGTTGTACACACTAGTGAGAAGAATTTTAATTGTGAAGAGTGTGGTTAAAGTTATTCCACAAAGAGCAATCTGAAGCAGCATATGGTTGTACACACTAGTGAGAAGAATTTTAAATGTGAAGAGATGGTAAATTATTCCAGAAAGACTATCTGAAGCAGCATATTGTTGTACACACTGGTGAGGAGAATTTTAAATGTGAAGAGTGTGGTAAATTATTCCAGAAAGAGCTATCTCAAGCAGCATATGGTTGTACACACTAGTGAGAAGAATTTTAAATATGAAGAGTTTGGTAAAAGTTACTCGACATAGATCTATCTGAAGCAGCATATGGTTGTACACACTAGTGAGAAGAATTTAAAATGTGAAGAGTGTGGGAAAAGTTATTCCACAAAGAGCTATCTCAAGCAGCATATGGTTGTACACACTGGTGAAAAGAATTTTAAATGTGAAGAGTGTGGTAAAAGTTATTCTACAAAGAGCTATCTGAAGCAGCATATAGTTGTACACACTGGTGTGAAGAATTTTTAATGTGAAGAGTGTGGTAAATATATTCCACGAAGAGCTATCTGATGCAGCATATGGTTGTACACACTGGTGAGAAGAATTTTAAATGTGAAGAGTGTGGTAAATATTATTCCACAAAGAGCTATCTGAAGCAGCATACGGTTGTACACACTGGTGAGAAGAATTTTAAATGTGAAGAGTGTGGTAAATATTATTCCATAAAGAGCTATCTGAAGCAGCATATGGTTGTACGCACTAGTGAGAAGAACTTTTAATGTGAAGAGTGTGTTAAATATTATTCCAGAACGAGCTAAATGAAGCAGTATATGGTTGTACACACTAGTGAGAAGAATTTTAAATGTGAAGAGTGTGGTAAAAGTTATTCTACAAAGAGCTATCTCAAGCAGCGTATGGTTGTACACACTGGTGTGAAGAATTTTATATGTGAAGAGTGTGGTAAATATTATTCCAGAAAGAGCTAGCTGAAGCAGCATATGGTTGTACACACCAGTGAGAAGAATTTTAAATGTGAAGAGCGTGGTAAATTATTCCACAAAGAGCTATCTGAAGCAGCATATTGTTGTACACACTGGTGAGAAAAATTTTAAATGTGAAGAGTGTGGTAAAAGATATTCCACAAAGAGCTATCTGAAGCAGCATATGGTTATACACACCAGTGAGAAGAATTTCAAATGTGAAGAGTGTGGAAAATATTATCCCACAAAGAGCTATCTGAAGCAGCATATGGTTGTACACACTAGTGAGAAGAATTTTAAATGTGAATAGTGTGGTAAAAGTTATTCCACAAAGAGCTATCTGAAGCAGCATATGGTTGTACACACCAGTGAGAAGAATTTCAAATGTGAAGAGAGTGGAAAATATTATTCCACAAAGAGCTATCTGAAGCAGCATATGGTTGTACACACTAATGAGAAGAATTTTAAATGTGAAGAGTGTGGTAAAAGATATTCCAGAAAGAGCTATCTGAAGCAGTATATAGTTGTACACACTGGTGTGAAGAATTTTAAATGTGAAGAGTGTGGTAAAAGTTATTCCACAAAGAGCTATCTGAATCAGCATATGGTTGTACACACTTGTGAGAAGAATTTTAAATGTGAAGAGTGTGGTAAATTATTCCATAAAGAGCTATCTGAAGCAGCATATGGTTGTACACACTAGTGAGAAGAATTTTAAATGTGAAGAGTGTGGTAAAAGTTATTCCACATAGAGCTATCTGAAGCAGCATATGGTTGTACACACTAGTGAGAAGAATTTTAAATGTGAAGAGTGTGGTAAATTATTCCAGAAAGAGCTATCTGAAGCAGCATATGGTTGTACACACTGGTGAGAAGAATTTTAAATGTGAAGAGTGTGGTAAAAGTTATTCCACATAGAGCTATCTGAAGCAGCATATGGTTGTACACACTAGTGAGAAGAATTTTAAATGTGAAGAGTGTGGTAAATATTATTCCACAAAGAGCTATCTGAAGCAGCATATGGTTGTACACACTGGTGAGAAGAATTTTAAATGTGAAGAGTGTGGTAAATATTATTCCAGAAAGAGCTATCTGAAGCAGTATATAGTTGTACACACTAGTGTGAAGAATTTTAAATGTGAAGAGTGTGGTAAAAGTTATTCCACAAAGAGCTATCTGAAGCAGCATATGGTTGTACACACTGGTGAGAAGAATTTTAAATGTGAAGAGTGTGGTAAATATTATTCCACAAAGAGCTATCTGAAGCAGCATATGGTTGTACACACTAGTGAGAAGAATTTTAAATGTGAAGAGTGTGGTAAATTATTCCAGAAAGAGCTATCTGAAGCAGCATATGGTTGTACACACTAGTGAGAAGAATTTTAAATGTGAAGAGTGTGGTAAAAGTTATTCCACATAGAGCTATCTGAAGCAGCATATGGTTGTACACACTGGTGTGAAGAATTTTAAATGTGAAGAGTGTGGTAAAAGTTATTCCACATAGAGCTATCTGAAGCAGCATATGGTTGTACACACTGGTGAGAAGAATTTTAAATGTGAAGAGTGTGGTAAAAGTTATTCCACATAGAGCTATCTGAAGCAGCATATGGTTGTACACACTGGTGAGAAGAATTTTAAATGTGAAGAGTGTGGTAAAAGTTATTCCACAAAGAGCTATCTGAAGCAGCATATGGTTGTACACACTAGTGAGAAGAATTTTAAATGTGAAGAGTGTGGTAAAAGTTATTCCACATAGAGCTATCTGAAGCAGCATATGGTTGTACACACTAGTGAGAAGAATTTTAAATGTGAAGAGTGTGGTAAAAGTTATTCCACAAAGAGCTATCTCAAGCAGCATATGGTTGTACACACTGGTGAAAAGAATTTTAAATGTGAAGAGTGTGGTAAAAGTTATTCTACAAAGAGCTATCTGAAGCAGCATATAGTTGTACACACTGGTGTGAAGAATTTTTAATGTGAAGAGTGTGGTAAATATATTCCACGAAGAGCTATCTGATGCAGCATATGGTTGTACACACTGGTGAGAAGAATTTTAAATGTGAAGAGTGTGGTAAATATTAATCCACAAAGAGCTATCTGAAGCAGCATACGGTTGTACACACTGGTGAGAAGAATTTTAAATGTGAAGAGTGTGGTAAATATTATTCCATAAAGAGCTATCTGAAGCAGCATATGGTTGTACGCACTAGTGAGAAGAACTTTTAATGTGAAGAGTGTGTTAAATATTATTCCAGAACGAGCTAAATGAAGCAGTATATGGTTGTACACACTAGTGAGAAGAATTTTAAATGTGAAGAGTGTGGTAAAAGTTATTCTACAAAGAGCTATCTCAAGCAGCGTATGGTTGTACACACTGGTGTGAAGAATTTTATATGTGAAGAGTGTGGTAAATATTATTCCAGAAAGAGCTAGCTGAAGCAGCATATGGTTGTACACACCAGTGAGAAGAATTTTAAATGTGAAGAGCATGGTAAATTATTCCACAAAGAGCTATCTGAAGCAGCATATTGTTGTACACACTGGTGAGAAGAATTTTAAATGTGAAGAGTGTGGTAAAAGTTATTCCACATAGAGCTATCTGATGCAGCATATGGTTGTACACATTGGTGTGAAGAATTTTAAATGTGAAGTGTGTGGTAAAAGTTATTCCACATAGAGCTATCTGAAGCAGAATATGGTTGTACACACTGGTGAGAAGAATCTTAAATGTGAAGAGTGTGGTAAAAGTTATTCCACATGCAGCTATCTGAAGCAGCATATTGTTGTACACACTGGTGAGAAGAATTTTAAATGTGAAGAGTGTGGTAAAAGTTATTCCACATAGAGCTATCTGAAGCAGCATATGGTTGTACACATTGGTGTGAAGAATTTTAAATGTGAAGAGTGTGGTAAAAGTTATTCCACATAGAGCTATCTGAAGCAGCATATGGTTGTACACACTAGTGAGAAGAATTTTAAATGTGAAGAGTGTGGTAAAAGTTATTCCACAAGGAGCTATCTGAAGCAGCATATGGTTGTACACACTGGTGAGAAGAATTTTAAATGTGAAGAGATGGTAAATTATTCCAGAAAGAGCTATCTGAAGCAGAATATGGTTGTACACACTAGTGAGAAGATTTTTAATTGTGAAGAGTGTGGTAAAAGTTATTCCACAAAGAGCAATCTGAAGCAGCATATGGTTGTACACACTAGTGAGAAGAATTTTAAATGTGAAGAGATGGTAAATTATTCCAGAAAGAGCTATCTGAAGCAGCATATGGTTGTACACACTAGTGAGAAGAATTTTAAATATGAAGAGTGTGGTAAAAGTTACTCGACATAGAGCTATCTGAAGCAGCATATGGTTGTACACAATAGTGAGAAGAATTTAAAATGTGAAGAGTGTGGGAAAAGTTATTCCACAAAGAGCTATCTCAAGCAGCATATGGTTGTAAAACACTGGTGAGAAGAATTTTAAATTTGAAGAGTGTGGTAAAAGGTATTCCACAAAGAGCTATCTGAAGCAGCATATAGTTGTACACACTGGTGTGAAGAATTTTAAATGTGAAGAGTGTGGTAAAAGTTATTCCACAAAGAGCTATCTGAAGCAGCATATGCTTGTACACACTGGTGTGAAGAATTTTAAATGTGAAGAGTGTGGTAAATATTATTCCACAAAGAGCTATCTGAAGCAGCATATGGTTGTACACACTAGTGAGAAGAATTTTAAATGTGAAGAGTGTGATAAATATTATTCCATAAAGAGCTATCTGAAGTAGCATGTGGTTGTACACACTAGTGAGAAGAATTTTAAATGTGAAGAGTGTGGTAAAAGTTTTTCCACATAGAGCTATCTGAAGCAGCATATGGTTGTACACACTGGTGTGAAGAATTTTAAATGTGACCAGTGTGGTAAATTATTCCAGAAAGAGCTATCTGATGCAGCATATGGTTGTACACACTGGTGAGAAGAATTTTAAATGTGAATAGTGTGGTAAAAGTTATTCCACAAAGAGCTATCTGAAACAGCATATGGTTGTACACACCAGTGAGAAGAATTTCAAATGTGAAGAGTGTGGAAAATATTATCCCACAAAGAGCTATCTGAAGCAGCATATGGTTGTACACACTAGTGAGAAGAATTTTAAATGTGAAGAGCGTGGTAAAAGTTATTCCACAAAGAGCAATCTGAAACAGCATATGGTTGTACACACTAGTGAGAAGAATTTTAAATGTGAAGAGATGGTAAATTATTCTAGAAAGAGCTATCTGATGCTGCATATGGTTGTACACACTGGTGAGAAGAATTTTAAATGTGAAGAGTGTGGTAAATATTATTCCACAAAGAGCTATCTGAAGCAGCATATGGTTGTACACACTGGTGAGAAGAAGTTTAAATGTGAAGAGTGTGGTAAATATTATTCCAGAAAGAGCTATCTGAAGCAGCATATGGTTGTACACACTCGTGAGAAGAATTTTAAATGTGAAGAGTGTGGTAAATATTATTCCATAAAGAGCTATCTGAAGTAGCATGTGGTTGTACACACTAGTGAGAAGAATTTTAAATGTGAAGAGTGTGGTAAAAGTTATTCCACAGAGCTATCTGAAGCAGCATATGGTTGTACACACTGGTGTGAAAAATTTAAATGTGAACAGTGTGGTAAATTATTCCAGAAAGAGCTAACTGATGCAGCATATGGTTGTACACACTGGTGAGAAGAATTTTAAATGTGAAGAGTATGGTAAAATTATTCCACAAAGAGCTATCTGAAGCAGCATTAGGTTGTACACACTGGTGTGATGAATTTTAAATGTGAAGAGTGTGGTAAATATTATTCGAGAAAGAGCTCATAGAGACCGGAGTTGCTGAGGCTGTCTTCTACACAACTTCTTTCTTCCATGTTTCGCAAAAACCTTCTTGAGCAAGGAATTGGTGAACGTTCATGATGATATTCCTACTCTGACTTTTCTATCTGCTTGGGGAGTGTAGAGAGGATCTGCCAACGTCATAGAGTCGTTTATTGCCTCTGATGTCATGCTGGACCCCGACAAATTGTTCCATACATTCCTGCCGACAACACCCATTTAAATATAGTGCAACCAAAACCATAAATATATAAAATAAAATAACAAACATAAGGTTTGTACGTTAACTAAAGGGAATTTAGTGTTGATTTTACATACCATTTCCGGCAATGCTTATTCTAATAAAAAATTACAATGGAAAAGAGTTGTTTAGCTACTTGAATTGAGTATTAATATAGCAATTCATCATATATTAACCATTTGACTGTTAAGATATTTAATCACATAACTCAGCCAGAGCAAGGGAGATGGGGAGGAGGAGGTATGTAACTCCGCCCTCCTTCCTCTCGTAATCTCATTAGAGAGCTCTGATATCATAACATCGTTTATGTATTCTTGTATGTCCCTATTTCAAGGGAAGATAAATCAAATTTATGTAATACACCATAATACTCATGCAAATTCTCATTCCTAATATAATAGGTATAATGCTGAAACAGACTGAGGAAGTAGCTAATAGAATGGAGGTGGTTGCTAAGAGGAGTTATGCTGACGTATTAGGAGGGCCACGGGGGGTGGGGGGGGGGGGGGCGGAGAGTAATGCAGAATCAGTACAGGTTCTACAGCAGATTGGGACTCTGAAAAAGTGTGTCGAAGAAATGAAAATTAACGCACCTACTGTTAGGGGAGAGGAGGAACACCAGGAACGGCTCCAGCGCAGGAACAATGTAATAGTTTTTGGAGTCCCAGAGATCCAGGCAGAGGGAACTGTGAGTAAGGAAACACACGACAAGGTGCTGTTTCAAAATATTTGCACAGAGGTTCTGAAGATTCCAGCAACCCCTCAGGATGTGAGGAGACTGGGACAAAAGCAGGGGGCTAAGCCTCGCCCCCTCAGGATCACACTAGGGAGTGAGGAGGAAAAATGGCAAGTTATTCGGCAGGCAAAAAACTTAGCAAGGAGCGAGGAATTTCGGGATGTATTTATTCACCCAGACTGCACGGTAATGCAGAGGGAACAGCACAAGAAGCTCCTGCAGGACTTGAAGCAGAAGAGGGAGGAGTCGAGGAGGAACGGGGACAGGTGCACATGGGTTATACTCAGGGGGAGGGTAGTGGAAACAAGTGTGCTGACACAGGGCCAGGGGGCAGCAGTGCACCCTCCACCCACTCAAGCCCCCACCCGGGAGGCGGCACCAGCTCAGCCTACCGGACAGGAGGGAACGAGCGCCGTGTAAACAATGACATTTTTTACCACACCCTGCAAAATACAGTGTACTTAGCAAATGCTGCAGCTTCTGAGAATGTGGGTGGAGCGGGTTTATTACTAAGAGCAGAGACGTTACCGAGAACAAATTCTGGCTTGAATGTCATGTACACTTATACTGACACGTTCCTTGATAAGAGAGAGGAGTTTGAAACACTACTAAGAGTACACCAACCAGATATTGTAGGAGTTGTAGAACTGTTGTACAAGAACAGGAGAATCGACCCAGAGGAATGTGAGTTCAGTATTGCTGGATATGACTCATTTACGAACCTAACTCAAGAATCCTGCAGGAGGGGTGTGGTTATCTACGCTAGGCAAGACCTTAGAGCCAGCCAGGCGAGGGTACAGGGAGAGGATGTTTTTGAAGAGTCCAAGTGGTGTAAAATTAAATGAAAGGGAGGGGACTTACTTATCGTCGGGTGTATCTACAGATCCCCGAACTGTGGCCCACTAACTCAAAGGAACTTAAGAACCTTAATAAACAATGCGGCGATGCTCAACCCCAGCCACCTCCTCATCATGGGGGACTTTAACTATGGCGACATCGACTGGAGAAACGAGTCCACCCCGAATGACTTGAATAATCCTGCTACTCTTTTTGTAGAAACTCTGAGAGATAATTTTCTGTTCCAGCATGTGAGAGACCCGACACATTACAGAGGGGAGCAAACACCCAAGCCACTTGACCTCATCATAACAAACGAGGAGGGTATGGTGGCCAAACTGGAACACCTTGCCCCAGTTGGCACCAGTCACCATACAGTGTTGTCATTCAGATTTAACTGTTACCTAGTTCAAGATAGGGCCAGGCCAAGGTGCAAATATTACAAGGGAAATTACAATGGGATGAGGGAAGAGATGAGGGGTATCAACTGGCCTGACTTATTAAGGTACAAGAACGCAGACACTACGCTGAATATCATAACTAGTAAAATGACCCATTTGATCGATAAATATATACCCAAGACCAAACCCAGTGCTTCTAGGAATACGAGGGGATCCCTACACATGAACCATGCGGCGGTCGACAAAATTAAGAAGAAAACCCAGAAATTCAAGACGTGGGTTGGGTCAAACGATGAGCAAGACAGGAGGATGTATGCAAGAGCCAGAAACCAAGCAAAGATAGAGTGTAGGAGGGCTGAAAAGGAGTTCCAAAGGCTGGTTGCACGCGAGGTCAAGTCAAACCCAAAGGCGTTTTACCGCTATGCAAAGTCGAAATTGAAAACGCGAGTAGGAGTATCAGACCTGAGGCTTGAAGATGGTAGTTACGCAGATTCTGACCAGGATAAAGCTGAGGCATTGAACAGCTTCTTTTCCTCAGTGTTCACAAGAGAGGATGCAACTAACCTTCCTGCGTTTGAGGACAGACGGTTCGACACATCACTGACCCACATTGTGTTCACAGAAGAGGGTATTAGAAATAAACTGTCCAGGCTAAAGGTCCATAAGAGTCCTGGACCTGACATGGTGCATCCTAGAGTGCTAAGGGAGCTGTGCAACGAGCTTGCAGAGCCCCTGAAGATTCTGTTTTGTAAATGCCTGGATGAACAAATGGTCCCCAGTGAATGGAAAGTGGCTTATGTGAGTCCTATCTTCAAGAAGGGCGATAGTCACTCCACGAACAACTATAGACCGGTGAGCCTGACCAGCATAATATGTAAAATACTTGAGAGTATTATCAGAGATGCAGCGATGGAACATCTACTACGAAACAACCTTGTAAAAGATTGCCAACACGGTTTTATGCCGGGGCGCTCTTGCTTGACACAATTGCTCAAGGTATTGGATATTTGGACCCATATTCTAGAACGGGGTGGTAATATCGACAATATTTACCTAGATTTTGCCAAGGCTTTCGACAGTGTACCCCACGAAAGGCTGAAAATCAAACTGGAAGGGTACGGAATTCGGGGAAATGTCCTAGCGTGGATAGAAGACTTTCTACATGACCGCAAGCAATGTGTGGTGATTAATGGCACGAAATCGTAATCTGTACCTGTAACAAGTGGGGTACCGCAGGGTTGTGTATTGGGCCCGCTGTTGTTTGTTTGTTTCATAAATGATATGCCTGACGTTGTACACTCCTCCATTCAAATGTTTGCCGATGACGCCAAGTTATTTCGGGAAATTAAGAACCAAGCGGACTGTGAAGAGCTGCAGAAGGACCTCTGTGGGCTCCAGGAATGGTCGAAGGAATGGCTGCTGAGATTCAATGTCACGAAGTGTAAGAGGATGCACCTGGGGCGTACCAACGGTAAGGAGGCGTACCATATGTCCCAACGGGATGAAGAAAATGTACTAGTTGAGACTGTGTGTGAGAAGGACCTAGGTGTGTATGTTGACAATGAGCTGAAGTTCTCGGGCCATTGTGAGAAGAAGGTAAATCAGGCAAATAAATTATTGGGTCTTATAAGAAGGTCGTTCAGATATCTAGACGGTCCGTCCCTCGTGACGATCTTCAGGAGTGAAGTGCTTCCCCATCTGGAGTACTGTCACCCCATCTGGTCCCCAAGATATGCTAGGGACTGTCAGTTGGTTGAAAATGTTCAAAGGAGGGCCACCAAACTGGTGCCTGCACTTCGGCACCTCAGCTACCCTGAGAGATTGGAGCGCCTGAACTTGCCTAGCTTATACTACAGACGGGCAAGGGGGGACCTAGTTGAGGTTTATAAGCATCTCAGGGGGCACTACTCAGTTGAGTGTCCTTACTTGGAGCTGGCGGACGCTCGCCCCACAAGGGGTCACAGCTCAATATTGAAGAAGCCGCAAGTCCAGAAAACCGTGAGGGCAAACTTTTTCGGAGTGAGGGTTGTAAACTCTTGGAACAATCTACCAGAGAGTGTTGTGACGGCACCGAGTGTGAGCTCTTTCAAGAGAAGACTTGACCAACACTGGAGCGGGTTCAGGTACATTCAGGAGCCGGTGCATGCCCAGTATTTGCCAACAGTGCGTAACAGAGACGTGACCGATCGCCCGGGCGGCTAGCGAGCCGACCTTTTGGTGAAGAATATAAAGGAAAAGAGACGTGACCGATCGCCCAAGCGGCTAACAAGCCGATCAGTGGCGAAGAGGATAAAAGTAAAAGTAAAAGAATATAAGTTCACTATAACGGATGGAGGAGGTATGTATGACTCCCGCCACCTTTAAATACCCCGCTGCACATAATGTCACCACAACTGTTGTAACAGCAGATATTCCCATTAAACAGCAACAACAAAATCACAAGACACTTACTGCTGATGCGAGAGTAGACAGCATAATGTAGCATTGGAGTGAAAGCGGAGAGTTCTTTGGGAAAGTCCAAAAGTCATCTGCTAGAAGTTATTTGAGGTCCCGCCTCTGCTAACGGCTGTCTGCTCGAGCTGCCAAGCTCCCCAGTCTCTCACACTCATTTATCAACTTTTAGGGGCCTTGTAAATATTTCAATGTGATTTTGATCTTTAAAAATGTTAGTTTTTGCATAATATAGTATTACTGATATGTAATTTGTCTTATTATGACTTATTGGGGGTAAAAATAAGTATATATTAAGTGCATCTTCGGAAAGCGTAAATTTGCTACCAGAGTTTAACAGTTTATTCATGTGTTTCCCCTCAACTCATCCCAGGAGCCGCCTATACTAAGACTTCCTCACTGCACCCGGCAGGTAGGAGGTAGAGAGGCCCCTGAATCACTCGCTGCGGGGAAAACACAAACATAATTACACATTCAGACCACAGACTAGTCTATTTCCCCCTCGTTTTTGTCCCGTTTTTCCTCGTATTCATGTAGTTATTTGCAGTGGTTGTAATGGCAGCTCTTCAACCCCCTCCCTCTTCAATGGTGGGGTTTAATAGACCCATTGTTTCACCTCCGTTGACCCGCTGAGGAACGAAATTGTTCTTTATGTCTGAAGTTGCTTAACCGCAGTCTGTGATGGGCTCCGTGTAATGCCTTAGATTACCTCGATCAACGATAGTTAGTTCTGTAGAGTGTAACGGTTGGCATGAGCGGGAGGTGACCGGTTAATTGGCATGTTTGATGTCACTGTTGTCCAGGAGAAATTATTTAATTACACCTCTCGTAATTAACAAGAGAATTATTAGTATGTTGGAATTCTATATGCAATAGGTTGGCCTTGATTACTGTGATGCTGATCGTCGCTTTGCGAGTCGGTAAACATGGTCAGTGACATGTCTCACAACATGTAGGTTACGGCTGTCAGTGGCCGAGATATCTGACATGATATTGAAGGTTGACATGAACCGTTTACATCTGTGAGGTCAGGTTTAAAGGTCTGCAAATATGTGTGACGTCATTGGTGATTGGCAGTGTAGATTCTTGTTGCCTCGTGATAGCTGTCATTGTTGACAGGTTGAGGCTCGGGTGTGACGTCACGACGGACGTTTGGATGAAGCACGTTTTGTGTAACTTGTATGTATGCCTAAAGACCACAAGAGGCATGCATGCAGAATAATGTACACACACTTGTACACATACATTTGTGTTTCTGCAAAAGTGTGCACAAGCTCGAAAACAAGTTATCTAACTTTCAGAATTTCAGAATTATCAGTCAGGATTATATATATATATATATATATATATATATATATATATATATATATATATATATATATATATATATATATATATATATATATATGTGCAAGTAAATCACTGTAGGTGCGCGTGATCTAGGTATATGCTGATAACCACCAGGAAAGAAGAAAACACGAAGTTCCCAAGCGCTTTCGTGTAATTCACATCTTCAGGGATGAGTACAGACTAGGTACAGACTACTCACCCCTGAAGATGTGAATTACACGAAAGCGCTTGGGAACTTCGTGTTTCTTCTTTCCTGGTGGTTATCAGCATATATATATATATATATATATATATATATATATATATATATATATATATATATATATATATATATATATATATATATATATGCAAGTAAATCACTGTAGGTGCGCGTGATCTACTGTAGGTATATGCTGATCACCACAAGGAAAGAAGAATTACACGAAAGAGCTTGGGAACTTCGTGTTTTCTTCTTTCCTTGTGGTTATCAGCATATATATATATATATATATATATATATATATATATATATATATATATATATATATATATATATATATATATATATCTTGATAAAATCACACGGGAAAATGGAAACAACGGAGTACCGTGTGATTTTATCAAGATTTATCTTATCCACGTTTTCATTGTGGATTTTCATAAAATATATATATATATATATATATATATATATATATATATATATATATATATATATATATATATATATGTGTGTGTGTGTGTGTGTGTGTGTGTGTGTGAACACTAGGAGAGAAGGTAGAAACGCATGTACAGTGTGGAGACAAAACAGAGACGCGGTACAACACCCGCCAACACCCAGTATACGAGTTATAAGATGGTCTTGACCTTTTGTGTCATCACCACTTTATCTACATTCTTCTCTATATTTGTCTCTATTGCTATTTTTAACGCCAAGTCACCTAACACTGCCCCCAGAAAAGTTATATTTTTTAGATTCACTTCAAAGTTATTGTATTTATCAATTCCCATTGCAACGTTATTCCCCGAGGTAAGTCGCCTAAACTTAAGCCCTTAAAAAAAAGACAATAAATAAGAAAAATAAAACCAAAATCGTATCTATGGGTAGCAATAAATCACACCAGGAAACTATAATTCACAGAAGCTACTTGAGAGAAAATAGATTATTTTCTCAAGGAACTTTTACAAGATACTGCAACATCAAGTACAGTAAATCACTGAGTTAACTATCTACGGAAGTATCTCAAGTAGTTATGTAAACGTTTCCTTGAAAACCCCTCAAAATTACAAAGGAGAATTTAAACTTGAATTAACTTAAGAACGAACCTGTTAAGTACTTGCAAAGTGGCCAAGAGCTCAACTGTACTGAGGTACTTTGTTGTGTTTACGATGCTATAACACTCTCCTTAATGTTGGCCTCTACGTTCCTAAAAGTGCAGCAGCTTAGTGGATCATATAAAGATGTTATATGTATACCGGATATTTGGTGGCTGTGAACGTTTTTGGGGGAATTAATATACAATATACTCTCAGGAACGAGTCATCAAGGAACAGAGACTCGTCGTATTATATAATCTAGGGAGTTCTAAAACAAGATAATGCTTCTGTTATGTTATGTAGTTTTTCTTCCTAACACAAAGCAGTGTTAACGTGTGATTGAAAACTGAGAGAACATTACTCAACAAAATGATGGTTTGGGCTGAAAATGAGTCGATGTTCTGAAGTCTTGAGTCAGGGAATAAAACACGCTATGTGTGGAAAAGAGAATTAAAAAGACTTGCTAGTTAAAGAAAAGTATATGATGTAAATAATAGATATATTATATGACTTATACAGTAGTGATAATTTCATAAATGTTGGATTCGATCAAGAATCAGATGTGTCTAGAGAAGTTTCTTGAGATAGTGAAAATACATTTAAATTAATACGCGAAAAACAGATAGAATGGGACCTTAAAAATAAACGAAATATAATATGAAACACCAGTTAGTTAAAGGTATTAAATTTAATGAAGGGTTATGGAAAAAATAAGTGAAACATGAAAAGATTGAGGGAACACTGAGGAGAGTTGTGGAGGAAAACACATAACAATTTCCTGGTTAAGTGTCGTGGTGCGGTCTAGAGTACTTGAAGGTGTAGGAGTGTTTTCAGACAATGTTGGAGGAGGAAAAGTAATGTAAAAAAATGATTTATCAACTTCCTGATACATTAATTGCATTAGGATAGTAGATACAGTGAGCAATAAAAATGTTAGAAAATATAAGATCAAGCGCAGAGGTAAAGTGGAATACTGGGGAAGACACGGAAGAAGGATCCTGGGGAAGACACGGAAGAAGGATCCTGGAGAAGACACCGAAGAAGGATCCTGGAGAAGACACGGAAGAAGGATCCTGGGGAAGACACAGAAGAAGGATCCTGGGGATGGAGAAGATGCGGAAGAAGGATCCTAGGGAAGACACGGAAGAAGGATCCTGGAAAAGACACGGACGAAGGATCCTAGGGAAGACGCGGAAGAAGGATCCTAGGGAAGACACGGAAGAAGGATCTTGGAGAAGACACGGAAGAAGGATCCTGGAGAAGACAGCGGAAGAAGGATCCTGGGGAAGACATGGAAGAAGGATCCTGGAGAAGACACGGAAGAAGGATTCTGGGGAAGACACGGAAGAAGGATCCTGGGGAAGACACGGAAGAAGGATTCTGGGGAAGACGCGGAAGAAGGATCCTGGAGATGACACGGAAGAAAGATTCTGGGGAAGACGCGGAAGAAGGATCATAGGGAATGTATGTATATTATGTATGCTGGATTATATATCATGTATGTATATTATGTATGTGCTCCATTTATGTATTATTTATTCAGCCTAGCTAGCAGCGTGTGGCAATGTTATTACCATGTCCCACATGCTTAATTAATGTGCTTGGCGACGTATGGAAGCTGCTAATGCATCACTTGCCATACGTCGTCTATAGCAGTTGACAAGGAGTCTAGCCAAGGGAGAGTGCTGCTTCCCTCTGTGTACATACTCTTATCCAGTAAACCGAACCTACAAAACTATACAGGTGTTTGTGTTCTCTCCTGTATATAGAACTTATTATTCAGAACCTAACATGGCGCAGTGAGTAGGATCTTACTGGATAATTACGAGTGATAGTGCAAAGTTTGTGGAAAGCCGGCTCTCGCTTGGGTCAACTCCCGCGCTTGGGTCAACTCCCGCGCGTCACCTCTCCTCGAAGAATTTAGCAACTTTGAGCAGTGTCAGTGATTTTCTGTGAAGTGTTTAGTGCATTGTGTGTTCGTGCCATTCATGTGTGACCTCGTTCTAAAGGATTCCCAAGGTATACGGCACGTTCTGGGCATTTGTAAGGAGTAGAGTTCAGTGCACCCGTCTCTGACCGCGTCCTGAGGGTAACTAGACTGACTGGGAGTCGCCGCGCCTCTCCCTCCACCCCCTCACAGAGCCGCCTCCATCCCCCCCTCACAGCTGGGGCGAGACGCTCTACCCGCCCAGGACACACACTCACTCACACACATACATGTACTAACACTCGCTGACCGCGCGGCTTCCTTATATATATTTTATATATATAACCTACTTATCTGTGTATTTAATTAATTTTTTGTCTGAAATCTTGTTGATACGACGGGCTGACCGGTCAACACTGATTTAAGACATAGTACACAGAGGAAGTAGTTATGTCTCACGCCTTATGTAGCCGTGGACCCAGCGTCTGGATGAGCCAGGCGGGTGATAGCCCCGCAGAGATGGATGACCAGGCCGGCCACGACGCTCCAGCCCCCACATCGCGCAGTCCCTCACCTCAATATTCAGCGTTGTCTCCAGAGATAATTGCTTTACTGAAGTTTATGAGAGATGAGAAACGCGAGGATGAAGCCCACAGACGTTTGGCGGATGAGCACAGAAGGCAAGCAGAGGCAGAACGAGACAACCAACAGAGATTGGAAGACAGTGAACGGTTTGAAGCCTTGATATCTCGCCTCACTGTTAACCAAGCCCCTGGCTCTAACACTGCCTCGGTACTGACTGGTTCAGATACCTCATCCATGCTTCCTTCACACCCCCCAGCCCCACCTAAAGCAGCAGCTCAAACGCCGCCCATCTTGAAGCCTGATGAGACTTTCCAGACTTTTCGTGAATGGCGGCGACGGTGGACTGATTACTCTACAATGGTGGATCTCCAGAGTTTGTCACAGCCTAAACAACTCATCCAGCTGCGTATGTGCCTGTCCTTGGAAATTCAGCGTGTCTTGGAACATACGTTGCAGGTACCCCCAACCTCTTTGCTGTCTGTAGAGGAGGTACTGGACGTTCTACAACGGCACATCAAAGGACAGCAGAATGAAGCTCTGCGCAGGAGGGAATTGTTTAGCTGCAGACAGATGGAGGGTGAGTCTTTTGATGCCTTTTACGTGCGTCTTAAGAGAGCCTCGGAAGAGGTAGATATATGTCCAGGCCACCACTAGCAGTGCGAGGAGACCCAGTTGAGGCAGGTGATCCTGATGGGTGTTAAGGACGAGGAACTTGTCCAACGCCTCACCTCCCTCGACTCTTCCTCTTCTCTTAAGGATGTGTTGACGATATGTCGCTCCTATGAGGCTGCCAGGTGTGCCACCTCTGCCATCCGTGCTCCCCCTACAGCTGTACGCGCTGTGTCCCGGTACAAGAAGGACAAGAAGTCTGTTCCTACGCCTTCGCCCACCACGTCCACGCCCGGTTTATTTTGCAACAACTGTGGTAAGCAGCACGGAACACAGGTGTGTCCAGCTGCTCAGTCTACCTGCAACAGTTGTGACCGTAAGGGCCACTGGTCACTCACAGTACGGTGCCCAGCCAAACGCGTCCAGTGCAATGTGTGTGGTCGTCTGGGCCACTATGACAAGTGTTGCCCTTCCAACATACCCAAGGGACCGCGTCGGCAGAAGCTTCAGCCCCCCTCCACCAGAGAGGGCCGCCCACAGTCTTCCAATCAGAGGTACGACGACTCCTGACAACGCTCGAGCCACATTAGGAATGTGTGCTCCCCCCAGCATCCCAGGACCAAAGTCCCCCAGTACATCAGTGTCATTGTGACCTACCGCAGTGCTTCATCCCGTCTTCAGATGTTGCCCGACACCGGCGCTGATGCTACAGTCATCGGTCCCCAGCATTTGCAATGCTTGGGGCTCTCTCCAAGTGATCTAGGACCGCCCCCCAAGGATCTCCGCTTTATGGCAGATGGTTCACAGATGACCCCGGCCCTGGGTTCACTCCAAGCACAAGTCACCTTTGGCAACAGGTCGTGTCAAGCCTGGATTGATGTGCATAACGGTGTCCAGACTCCTTTGCTGTCCTACAGACATTGTCAGGAGTTGGCCATCATCTCCCAGGACTTCCCCAAACCTATTCTTGAGGTAAAACACGCCAACAGGGTGCAAAAAGGGAGCAGCAACGACCCTGCTGCCGCCCTACCCCTGCCTCTTGCCAGTGACACCTCTCCTTCGGATGCTCGGAAGTACTTCCTGAAGGAATTCAGCGACGTTCTGGTGACCAAGTCCGCTCTGGAATCCAAGCCTCTCAAGAAGATGGCAGGCCCCCCCATGAGGATCCACCTGAGGGACGACGCGAAGCCATTCGCTATTTACACCCCTCGACTGGTTCCCCTGGCCTTCCGCGAGGCGGTCAAAAACGAGCTGGACTCCATGGTCGCCCAAGAAATTATTGTACCAACCGGCGATGACCCGTCTCCATGGTGTCACCCGATGGTTGTCGTCGCAAAACCTAAAGGTGGTGTTCGGATCACCACTGACCTTTCCAAGCTCAACAACCAGGTGTCTCGTCCTGCGCACCCTTCTCCCACGCCCTTTGCAGCCATACGCAGCGTGAACCCGAAGGCGCGCTTCTTCACGACGATGGACGCCCTGTGTGGATACTGGCAGATAGAGCTTGCCGAGGAAGACCGACCACTCACAACGTTCATCACCCCGCATGGACGTTACAGTTATTGCCGTGGCCCCATGGGATTCGCCGCTACAGGAGACGCTTTCTGTCTTCGAGGTGATATGGCTCTACAAGGTCTGGCAAACTGCGTGAAAGTGGTCGACGACATACTCGTGTACGACGAGGATTATATGGATTACCTCTGCCGTATCTACGAGGTACTCAACAGGTGCCGGAAGCACGGCATTACCCTAAATGCCGACAAGTTTGTTCTGGCCAGCTCTTCAGTTGACTTTTGTGGGTACACCCTCTCAGGGAATGGTATCGCAGCTGACCCGGAAAAGGTCCGCGCCATTACGGATTTTCCCACCCCTGCTAACCTGACCGACTTGAGGTCCTTCGTCGGTCTCGTCAACCAGTTAGCAGAGTTTTCGTCGGACATATCCGCAGCTGCTCAACCACTTCGCCCCCTGATGAGCCCCAAGAGGACATTCCTGTGGACCCCCGACCACGACAAGGCCTTCCAGCAAGTGAAACAGGCCCTGTCTCGTCCACCTGTCCTCGCCACGTTTGACCCAGCCTTGCCGACAGTTCTGCAGACAGATGCCTCACGCTTGTATGGCGTGGGATACGCCCTACTGCAGGATCATGGTGGAGGGCAGTTCCGGCTCGTCCAGTGTGGCTCGCGTTTCCTCTCTGACACTGAGACGCGCTACGCCACTATTGAGTTGGAGCTGTTGGCTGTGGTTTGGGCGATGTCCAAGTGCAGGTTTTACCTCATAGGCCTGCAATACTTTCACCTAGTGACCGACCATCGCCCGCTTGTCCCGATCCTCAACCACTACACGCTAGACGCCGTTGAGAACCCTCGCCTCCAGCGTCTGAAAGAGAAGCTCTCGGCGTACATCTTCACTGCAGTGTGGCGTGCTGGTAAGGAGCTCTGCATCCCTGATGCCTTATCCCGCTCCCCTGTCAGCCGCCCTACTCCAGAAGACCATGTACTCGACGCCGACCTCGCTCTTTCCGTCAGGACTGTGGTCACTCTCCATGCCGTCCAATCCCTTCGTTCGGACCTGTCACCAGATGACGACAAGGCAATGGAGGACCTTCGAACAGCGGCCCGAGATGACCCTTCCTACGTCCGACTTGTCGAGTGTGTGAGGAATGGATTTCCTAGCAACCGCTACGATCTTCACAACACCCTGCTCCCGTATTGGAAACTCCGCGATGAACTTTACTGCGACGGAGACCTTGTTCTGTACGGAGCACGTGTAGTTGTCCCTGCTGCATCACGTCCCCACGCCTTGGCCCGCCTTCACGACAGTCACCGTGGAGCTGAGGCCACCAAACGACGTGCACGACAGACTGTGTTCTGGCCCGGCATCAACTCCGACATCTCCAATGTTGTCCGTGCGTGTGAGCCCTGCCAAGTATTACAACCCAGCCAGCAGCAGGAACCCTTTATGAGTGACGACAACCCCACCCGCCCCTTTGAGTCTGTGTCGGCCGACTTTTTCTGTGTGTCAGGAAAGTC